>JANHGN010004664.1:0-53631 GCA_024605025.1 Megaceryle maxima | reverse complement strand
CCCCCACCCCCAAGCGTAGAGACCAAAATAATCTTGCTAGGAACAGTCATAACAGGCAGAATTTCAAAGTGCAAGGAAGATGATAAGAATAGATTTCTACAAGTCCTGACCACGTGATTTGCGAAATAATTAATTCAGCACGTCCCTTAAGAAACACGGAGTCGTCATTAATCTGCCAAGCAAAGGACTCTATCAGACTTGAAAACTGAAGAGATCCCAAGAATATAATATACAAAGGGTGCAGTCTCTCTCTCCTCACACCTAGCTCTTTGGTAGCTGCCGAAAAAGAGAAGCTAGGTATGTAAACGTTTTTTACTTTTATTCCTTATTTAAGCCTTAATGAACTCAGCTGTCAAACGCTTGACAAATAGGGCACGCTGCTTCCTGATTTCCAGCTCGGCAGCGGCCGGGAGCCGGACCGGGCGCAATCGGTGACCTTTGCTTCCCAGGGAGCGGGGGGAAGAGGGCGAGCGCGGAGCACCGCGGAGCGCCGCGGAGGAGGCAGGCTGACCACCTCCCGGGGCGGCGGCACTGGTCGCTGCCGCCTGCGCGGGAAGGCGCGGAAGGAACAATGGGGCTGTCAGGAAAGCCGTTGCCCGGTCCCACTGGCGGGGAAAGGCCCTCAGCTTCTTTGCAAGCGGGGTCGTAAATTTTGCTGTGCATCTTGACAGCGGGGCTGCAGCGGGGTCGGAGCCAGCACAGAGCGCTCCTTCCCCCCGCCGCCGCCTGTACAAAGGCTGGCCGGGCGGCCCTGGCTCTCGGCCCCACTCCCCGGGCCATCCGATCCGCTCATTCCCCGGCCCGCTGTCCTTCCTCGTCCCAGCCGCGCCGTCCGTCCGGGGCCACGGAAGAGCCCAGGTGCATCCAGCCCCCGGAGCGGGCAAGCCGCTTTTCAAGTCCCCGATCAATAGCCCGGACTAAAGAGAAATTTGATTTATGTTTTTATGCAAAGCCAGTCTCTATAAACTCCATAGAGTATGGACAACGAGGCTGAGATTCCTCTGTGAAATCCCAGACTCAGCTGGAAATACTTTCTGCAAACAGGATATTCTTTATTATCCCTTGCTGGAGTAATTTCTAAAAAACTCTAGATTGTAGCTTTTTATTACTTCCGTTTCGGTGGCAGGACAGAGACGAAGTTTCCTATGTTATGAATTATACATTCAAACAATAACACATTAATTCAATTATTCAAAGATGACAAATGCTTATGTGCTTTGGTAGTGACTAAGGAACGGATTTGCTACTTCACGAGAACTCCTACATTTTTATCAATGAAGTTTTATATTATCCTGTTGGTCCGGGAAAAAAGCAAACTCCACCAAGACACGCAGTAAAATGGACCCGAACATAAATCGCCACCCTTTCACAAGAGCGTTTATTCCCGCATATAGCCCGGGCTATTTTATCAGTTTGACAATTGCCAGAGTTGTTGTTATAAATCATCATAAGTAATTCCTGAAAGGGTGCGAGGCTGCTGGGGGGCGGGCAGAGACTGTAAATCTTTCTGTTTTATTGCTCTATGAACATATGCTCCGATTGAAGAAGTCTTAGATCCTTTACTGGAGACAAATTCGCGCAAAGCTGGAGTCCCACCAGCCAAAGGATTAACATTTCCCTAATACTTTTTCAGTCCCCTTTACGACGTCTTAATTCTGGTGGCGGTGGTGGTGAAGGTGCTGCTTTCTTTCACCGCTCCCCCTTTTTCCCCTGAAATTTCCTTTTTTTTTTTTTTTTTTTTTTTTTTTTTAACCCTAGACTCTGAAAAGCCACTCGAGGGCTGTGGGGATTTTTCCGGGGGGTTCCGGACTGCTGTCCAAAAAGGCAATTTCTTCTGAATGCTCTTCGTGCTCTTTGCTCGACCGGTGCTCAGCTTTTCCCTCGCACTTTGTGTAGGAAGCCAAAGACCACTCCGTCATCCAAAATGTCTAAACAGCGGCCAGAATTATGTTCGGCTTTGTGTGTATGTACACAAGTATGCAGAACACGCTGTGCGTGTAGGGGTTGCTGTATGTACACACAGACACGCGAGTGCAGGGGCTCTGCAAAACTACCTAGACGCCGAAATATATGGCTGACGGAAAAGGATATAAAGAACCATTACCTCTTACTTGAGGTGAGATTTAAGTGCATCATTTCGAAGAAATATAGGATTATAAATTCGAAGACGTACACAATAATTTACATTGAACTTATGTTTCCATCACTGGACTCCAATCTTTTTATAACTGGTTTGCAAAGTCAGGAAAAGCAATGTAATTTAGATAAATGTTACAATGCACTTACAGTTAGAATTGTAAGGTAATACGTTACTGTCACATCCCCATGCTTTGGATGGTAATGAAATCACGGCAGATGTTAGATTAGGTGTGGTATATTTATAGCTACAGATATGTTAGAAAAACCAAGCAGAGGAGATGATTTTCTTTTTTTTTTTCTGCCAGACTGGAATTGTTGGGGAGCTTAGTGGGCACACATGACAGGTATACATCGGGTTTGCTCTATGTCTCTTCATAAACACAGAGAGGGGAGGCAGGCTAAGGGCAGACACACACACGAACAAATGTCATGATTTTGTGGTTGGATTTTGTTTGGGTATTCCCCCCCCCCTCAACGTTTCTTTAGCCGACAGACAGGGGTAGTCCCTACTGCCCCTTATATTTCCAGTACGGAGTTAAAACCAAAAATTCGCGCACGCCAGTGAGCCCCAGCGCCTTTCCGCCGGCGCAGCGCTGCTGCGGAGTTGCCCCCGTCTCAGGCTCTCGGCTGCAGCCGGTCCCAAATACCTCCTCTTTCTCCGACGGGAATTTCTGTGCCCTGGGATCATCCCGCGGAATTCACCTTCTTCCTGGCTCCGCCGGCCCCGCGGGGCGCGTAAATGCTGGCGCCACGGCCGCCGGCCGCCGAGGTGCGGAGCGGCGCGGAGCTCTGCGGGAGGAGAGCTGGATCAGCAGCGTGGCCGGTGCAAGGTGCGCGGAGCGCGGGGGGCGGCCCGCCCCGCGGGGCCCGGTGCGGTTGCCCTGCTGCGCGGGGGCGCGGGCGGCGGCGGGGAGCGCGCCAGCCTCGGCCCCGGCGAGCGGCTCTTGCAATCACGTGGGCCAATATGCCTGTATTTTAAGGCAGTGCCTATATTTCTGATTATAAAGGGGTTTCTTCTGCTCGCCCCCCAAATTCATCAATGGCCGCACGATTTAAAACCAAAACAAACCACGAGCCGGCCAATTGCTGCCTTTGGTTTCAGGAGGCTGATCGCTAAAGGGTTGTGTTGATTTTTTTTTTTTTTTAATTATTATTATTTTTTTTAAAGCCCAACAAATTCCGATTTCCACTCGCTCTCTTTTATTGGTAGTTGAGCCTGAGACTGTTTTCGTTCTATGGGGAATTCTGGTGTATGGAAATGTCTGTAAAACCGCAAGATCAGGTTTAGGAGAGTATTGTCTGCAGACAAAGGGTGAAGGATATATTCTAAGAACTGCAAGCGCAGATCCTGAAAAGTGAGGAGCCCAGGTTTATGATAAATTGATACACAGGTAAGCAACTGCATGACAAAATGGTACCTTTAACCACAGGGGCTGCATTATCGCCTTTACTCAAAGACTGTTTGGAATTTGTTTGCAATCTCTGCCCATAACGGCTGTAAATGCATGGAGTGGTCTCCACCTTCTTGAACATGTTAAGCTGTATCTTCTTTTTATTACGCTCTTTAAAGAAAAAGTGGACTCCTTCCCAAAGGCTAGGAGATGACGTTTATCGCTATCCTTTTCCCAAATTTCGGTGGTTTCAGAAAGGGAATTACAAATAATCAAAGAAACGAGGGAGATACAACTTTATTAGATGCTACCATTGCCAAAGTAAGATGAGCGTCACGTTATGCGTTGCCGTGGACAGTCGGGCAGAGGGTTGCCGTGTTGATTTGTAAAGGGCGATTAAAAGTAGACTCATCGGTAATGTAGCCCCTACATTAATAGGGGCTCTTAAATATTCCTGCCAAGCGCCTTCCCCAACCTTTTCCCCTCGCCGTGCATTCTTGTTTCTCAGTGACTGTTATTTTCCTCCCCCAGTTGTTTCAGTGTTGATATTACCGGTATGTTCATGCCTTGAAGTTGCACGCGCTGTTTGAAGCAAGGCTTGATATTTATCTACTGAAAAGTTTCTTGCCCTGCATTTGTGAGGTTTGATCAATAAAGCGGTGGGAAGGTGCCTGGGGGGACCGGTCCCTCTCTGGGCGGACTGAGGGGCTGGAAGCGGCCACAAAGCCTCCCCTCACACATTCGCAACTCAGCTCCCTCTTGGGCTGTTGCAACCATCCTGGCTTTCACAGAAGCGCCTGTTTCCACTGACTTGTGGCCTGTCTGGAGCCTGGGTGAACTCTCGGTTATGTTTGTTAGAGATTCCCCGCGTAAACCCCGTCTTTCTTCTGGCGAGCACCAGCGGGTGTAAGGACCCTGCCCGTGCCCGACCCGAGTCACACGGGAGAATCCTCTGCGGGGGCCGAGGTGCCCCACGGGAAACGGGACAGGGAGGCAAGGGGAAGGGGAGAAAGTTGTGGTGCTTGGTTTTTGTTTTTCCTTTTTTTTTTTTTTTTTTTTTTCTTTTGCATGTTGCTCTGCTCGATCAGAAGTTAAAGGCAGTGAACATTTTTCTTATCTGTATGCCTCCAAGCTGCTGGCCTGCCAAGTTAGTCAGCTGAATCCAATTACTGCAAGCAGCTTTTCATTTGGCTCGATGGAAGCACTCACTTATATCTTCACCTAAAATTTCAATAATACCTATATTGGGCCCACGCCTGAATAATTCTAAAGATTTCCGTGGGTTTAGATGTGTGAACTTCTTCTCCGAGGTCGGCTCTGCAGGAGTGCTGCTGGGAACAGAGCACAGCCTCGGCGTGTCCGGACTCCCCTCTCCGCAGAACAAACTTTGGAGACTATTCCCGTGGCCGTGGAAATCTCGGTAGCCGGCCAAGCTCTTGCCAAGTAAAGCATGTCTAGAGTAAGAAAGCTATCGCTTGTGAGGCTGAGGAGCTGCTCCGGAAAGGGGTGAAAAGTCGATAATTAATTAGGCACAAAATGAAAACTTACCGTGTTAATCAACAGCGGCTAACAATGACTCCGTTTGCAATATTATGATTTCTTCGCTCAGGGGTTAAGGTGCAACCCAACTTTCGCTGCCTTCATACACCCTGTAAAGTGTTATTTCTAATGAACTCTCTTAAAAAAAAAAAAAAAAAAAAGGCACTTAAAGTTGACGAACGCCCACGTGAATATATTATATAAGACGTTACAGGGACAGGCCCGGGCCAAGAACCTGAGCGAGCATCATGTGTAATCATGAAGCTCCACTTCCCTAACTACAGTTTGCCAGCATAAATTAAGGTGATTTGGAGGGGGAATGTTGCATCCTACTGGGTTTGGGTAGGAAGAGAGAAGACTTGGTGGAAAGTTGTAAGATCTGTTGTGTTGTGAGCTATTGGAGGCGCTTCCGTTGGTTGTTCATTAAGTGGTGAGTTATTGCTATACGAGCCAAAGGTCACTTCAAAGGCTTATGGTGTCTAGGTATCGTCTTTATAATGACCTGAGCTTCTTTGTGGGGGACTTTCTGTCACTCTTAAGTTCTTAAAGTCCTGAGCCGACATGTTACACAGCTAAATGCAAAATGATCATTTCGAGCCGCAAATATTTGCGGTGCATTTTCAGCGCTGGGGGGGGTCTTCGCTCATCCTTCTCTCTGTCATAACCAGGGGCTGCGGGGAGGATGGGAGAGAGAACCGAGCAAGCTCCGTTTCCGCGGAGCGCTCCGTGGGCCATGAGTGTGGGCTGCGGATGCGGTGGTCGTGACCGACGGGGGTGACCGCAGATCCCCCGCAATGGCGCTTCCGTCCCCCCGTGCGCTGCTTTTCCGCGCCTCGGCCCTGGCCGGGCGCTCGGGGAAACAGGCGCGGCTCCGCAGCCGAGGCTGATGCTCGGAGCCCGATGGAGCGGCTGCCTCAGGCCGCCCTGCCCGAGTCCGACCTGCAGCCGGGGTATTTTGCTCATTTGTTTGCTGCCCGGCTCTCTCAAAGTGCTATTAATAAATGAAGAGAAACATCTGCCCTTTGTCTGGTAAAAGATTTGATGCGGACGGAAAGACATGGTGAGGGGCTGCGGTGCATTATTAACAAAGTCCTAAGGAAGAAAGTCCAAAACAAAGCAGCTTACGCTGAGAGTTTTCACTTCTGTTGCAGGTCCGTGCCCACGGATTATCCAAAGGAACCTGAGGATCCCGTCCACACAGTTAAAGTCAAAAATCAAGAAAAAACTTAAGTGTGGTGAGTTCTCTAAATTTCCTTTTCCATCCACCTCTCGCTTCCCCCAGCGCGACAGGGCCTTCGCAGGGAGCAGAGCCCGTGCCCGCCAAGTTGGGTGCGCTGCTCGGTTTAGCCCGACGCTGCAGACACACGGGACGCGCCGCCGCCCTCAAAGCCAAAATTAACAGCCCACAGAAAACCCCGCCGAAAGCAGTCCGTGGTCAGAGGGAGAGGAGCCCATGGAGGAGCCGCCTAGTCTTGGACCGATTCAGTCAGGAGGAGCAGGGAGGTCTCCGTAGCTGGTTTAAGAGGCCCCACGGTGGCCACCGCGCCGTGGCAGAGCCAGTCCCCTCCTGCCACTCCGCTGTCCGCCGGGCCCCTCCACTCTCCCCACTGCTCTCAGCCCAGGCAAAGGCGAGACATCCCCAGGCTCAGAATGCACACCCGGGTCAGAGGCTTCCTGTCGCCCGGTTTTCCTGCCCGCGGCCCGGCGCGACGGCCGCGTCCGGCGGCGGTCCCGGCGCTTTCCTTATATATAGGGCTGCCCCGGATCGGCGGCCGGGAAACGTGCCGAGTAGGGGATTCTTTTGCCGGGCTCCCTCCTACGCGCCGGCTGCTTTGCACTTCTAAAAGTGCCGGGGCTTGGGAAGTGTTTTCCTTTTCATTCCTGGCCGGAGTGTTTACTGCCACGGCGCTAGCAGTCATAAATTTTGTTACAAACCGCAATGACAGGTGCATTGATATGCACCCTGAGAGCTCCGGCTGCTTTAATAACCGCTCCGCCGGCCGCTCTCACGGCCTCTTATTTATCCGGTATCATATTAGATATTGATCCTAAGCAGAATTAAGTGTAGTGGAAGTTTTAGTAGAGAAATGCTTAATACGAAAGTGTCGGGAGAAGAGAGAACGGCAGCTCCGGGCCGGTGTCAGCGTGGGCCGGCCGCGCTCTTCTCACACGCGCGGGTGCACCCGTGGGCTCGTGGCTGCTCCCCGGACAGAGCAGTGAGGGGGCTGGTAACCTCCAAAAGCGCTGGAACCAGTGGCAGGACAAAAAGATCCATTCTTCTGTGCAACGCCTAACAGTTCAGATGAGGTTAACCTTCCTGGAGAGGAGAAAGGGAAGTCTGAAACACAGACATGGATACTTTGCGATTTCCTACCCTCGGTGCCTCCAAGACAACCTCCCACGGCTCTACCTCACCATTTGGATGTTTGTTTTTTTTTTTCTCCCTTTTTTTTCTTTTTTTTTCTTTTAATTTTTTATTTTATTTTATTTTCGTGGAGGCAGTTTCTGGCCAAACCACCAAGTGTTGAGCCCCTGCTTTGGTGTTCCCTATAAAAACATCACCCTGGGCCTTGTACTCGTGGAAAATCAAACCCTGGAAAGCTCCCTGTCTCTCTTTCTCTCCCTCTCTCTCTTTTTAAGATCTAAAGATGAGCCACCAAACAGTTGAGCATTGTCCATGTGATTTATGGCCCATAGCCTCCTTTTTAGGTTCAAGCAGAGTTCACAAGCAGTTGGTATTTCAGAAAAGAAATAGGGCTTTTAACAGCTTAACAGCAATATTCTTTCTTAAGATTCTGCGTATTCTTTTGGGAATTATATTTTACTAGGCACAAAAAAGCCTACGCTTAAGGCGATGTTGTGCTAAGAAAAGTACTGAGTCCAGTCCTGAAATGCAGATGATGGAAGTGGAAAACAAGCAACAGAGCTATTTTGCACAAAAAAACTTTCGAAACTCATCAAGATTATCAGAATGTATTAAAACTCGTTGAAATCGACATCGTCCACTTACATAGACTTTTTTTTACATTTTTTTTCTAGGAGAAGAAAATGTCTCTTTTCCCATTCCCATCAGTTTCACAGATTATCCTAAGCTTTTGTTCAGGGAAGAAAAGGACCCCGGCGGTTTGTGACAGGGGATAAACCGCCAAGAGCGGCTGCAGCTCGCTGAAGTTATTCCGAGTTAACAGACGTGTTTCCCGGTGAATTTTAGAGAACAAAACAGCGGTAGTCGGTTGTACTAGTTGCTGCGGGAGAAAGGGAAGTACTCTAGTAGTATTGCTTCAGTATAGTCTGGAGAATGCTAATAAATAATCGAACACCGTTCAAAAATTTCTAGCTACTCTTCTCTGGTATGTTAATAGGCTTAAACCCTGAAGAAATACAATGAACTCTAAAGATACCTTGAGTTACAGACTTACATTGCCAGGTGAAGTATATGCTAATTTACTAAATTACTAAAATTGTCGGAGAAAACTCTTATCCGACAAGAAAAATACCATCAGGGAATATTAAAAAGCTTCAACAAAAATTGCAGGACAGTTTCTATCTTGTCACAAGCGCAGAGTAGTTTCGGGAGCAGTAAGCGGAAAGGTAACAGCACCCTGCCCTGAAACATTTGTCCTAAGGAGGCCGTGCGTTTTCGGTCAGAGCAGGCTGATAGGGGGAGCAGGGGGGCGGGGAGAGCCATAAGTTTGCAGGCTGGAAAAAAAAGGAAGAGAAATCCCTAAAAATTTTCTCCAGTGTTTCAGGTTCTTTCTACCGGGGACAATAAAAGGGACGAGAAATGTTGTGTGAGGGAATTTAATTCATCACAGAATTAAAATAGGGGAGCTGACCTGCGACTTCCTTTATAGTGCAAAATGAAGAGAGTGAATGGCGCCGGTTATACTTTAACTCCGGAGGAATCCGAGGGAAGAAGGAGGCTGGGTTTACAAAGGGGATGGGATTTTTCTGTCTCTGCCCGGCCGCTGCTCGGGCTCAATCCATCATGTCAGCCGTGCGCGGCCGTGCGCACGCGTGCCGGGCGGGCGGGCGAGCGGCGCGGGGGGGCTCCCAGCCGAAACGGACTGGTGGGTCCCTGGGGACACCACCCAGCGTGGCCTCGCGTTGCTCACTGAGAGCCCCGGCGTGAAACCTCGCAGGCTGATCCAGCGAAACTCGTGCGGGAAAGGTCCAAAGGCAAAACAAAGACAGACCCCCCCCCCAAATGCCTCCAAAACTGGAGGCTAGGAAGTCCCGCCAATGTGTCTCCATTCACCCCAGCATTCACCCCAGCACCAGCGCTCTCGGGTGGCTCCTTCCCTGCTGTACCCTGGTCTTTCCTTAGTGTGTTCTGCTCTCTTCATGGTGTGCCTCTGTTTGCCCTGGCTCCTGCCTGGTGACTCCTTCCCTGGTGTCTCTTGTTCTCTCCCTGGTAACTCTGGTCCTTCTCTGGTATCCCCTTCTCCTTCACTGGTGTCTCCTGCTTCTTCTCCTGCTCTTTCCGTAATGTCTCACGATCCTTCTGTAGTGTTTGCTGACCGGTTTCTCCCTAATGCCCCCGCTCCTGCCTCGCTGCCCCCGGGCCCACCAGCCCAGCCAAGGCTGAGGGTGCGGAGCTTGCCAGGACCAGCCCAGCCTCTCTCAGCCGGTGCCCCCACCTCCACTGAACGTCTCTTTTGTGTCCCCCCTGTCTCCCTCCCCAGGTGGCTGCGAGTGGCCCGGGCCGACGACGTGAGGCGTGGGGCGGCGGTCAATGTTATTTGAGCAGGGGCCGCGGGCCTCGGCGATCGCAGAGCGGAGGATGCAGAAAGCTGCCTACTACGACAACGCGGGGCTCTTCGGGGGCTACACCTACAGCAAGGCCGACGCTTACCCCTACGGAGCGGCCCACCAGCCCTACGGCCAGGCCGGCCTGGACGGCGAGTACCCCGGCTCTGCCTGCTCCGTCCAGAGCTCGGCACCTGGCCGCGCCCCGGCCCACAAGGGCAGCGAGCTGAGCGGCAGCTGCATGCGGACGGCCGGGGGCGGCCCCGGGGGCAGCCAGCCCCCGGGCCTTGGCGAGCAACAACCCTCGGCGCTGCCACCCTCCTCCCCGCCCAACGCCCCTCCCAGTGCGCCCCCTCCGAAAAAAGCCAAGGGGGGGCCCAACTCCTCAGGCTCAACCACCGCCACCCTCAGCAAGCAGATATTCCCCTGGATGAAGGAGTCCCGGCAGAACTCCAAGCAGAAAAGCACCTGCGCCCCCTCAGGTAGCCCGTCACACTGGCCCCGGCCCATTGCCTGGCCGGGGAGCTGGGCTGAGCCCTTAGGGCTGAACTCCTCGGGCTGAACCCCGCGGCTCTGCGTTTTGTTCCCTACACCTCCATCTGCCATCGCCCCCAGCCCCTCCTCGGAGGTTCCAGCCCTGCCGGGCGCTGCAGGTGGGGTGGGCTGAGGGCTCCCGCCCTGTTCCCCTGACAGCGCAGCGGCAGCAGGCGCGATCCCGACGGGCCCCGGCGATCGCTGCGGGCCCCTGGGGGAGGCAGCTGCAGGTTGGTGTGTATGCTGGGCAGGGAGGGATGGAGGGCCGCCCCTGGGCCCCCTCCCCGAGCGCCAGCAGAGGGGGAGGGGGTGGCGGTGCTCCGGGGGACCCCGAGGGGGCTTTCGGGGGGAACCAACAGTTCTTTGTGCCTCTTTCCCGCAGGAGAGAGCTGCGAGGACAAGAGTCCTCCCGGGCCGGCCTCCAAGCGGGTGCGCACAGCCTACACCAGCGCGCAGTTGGTGGAGCTGGAGAAGGAGTTTCACTTCAACCGTTACTTGTGCCGGCCGCGCCGGGTGGAGATGGCCAACCTGCTCAACCTCACCGAGCGGCAGATCAAAATCTGGTTCCAGAACCGCCGGATGAAGTACAAAAAGGACCAGAAAGCCAAAGGCATCATGCACTCCCCCGTCGGACAGTCCCCGGACCGCAGCCCCCCCCTGAGTGGCCCAAACCACGTCGGCTACTCCAGCCAGCTCCCCAGCGTCAACAGCCTCAGCTACGACGCGCCCTCGCCCACCTCCTTCGCCAAATCTCAGCAGAGCATGTACGGGCTGGCCGCCTACACGGCGCCGCTGAGCAGCTGCCTGCCGCAGCAGAAGCGCTACGCGGGCGCGGAGTACGAACCCCACCCCATGCAGAGCGGCGGTGGGGGCTTCGCCAACCCAAGTCTACAGGGCAGCCCTGTCTACGTGGGGGGCAATTTCGTGGACTCGATGCCGGCCTCGGGCCCCATGTTCAACCTGGGGCACCTGCAGCACCCCTCCTCCGCCAGCGTGGACTACAGCTGCGCCGCCCAGATCCCCGGCGGCCACCACCACGGACCTTGTGACCCCCACCCCACCTACACGGACCTCTCCTCTCACCACTCCTCTCAGGGACGGATGCAGGAAGCGCCCAAGCTCACGCATCTGTAGCAGGGCGGCGGCCGGCGGGGCCCTCTCCCCTCTCCATTACCTCACTTTTCTGACGGGACAGTATGACTTTGCTCTCGAGTGCCAACAGTAATAGTGGATTTGTCTCCCCTAGCAGCACCCTTCCTTCTTCCGCAGCCCCGAGTAGGTCCGTGAGCAGCAGCCATTCTCTTAGAGCTGTTTTAAGCATGACAGTGCAATATACTGCAAACCGAGGGACTGATAAGCTGGTAATAATGTACTTGAAGGTAAGTCTTAGAGATGCCGTAGTGTTAGCAGCGCGTCATGCTGAGGTGTTTTAGACCAGTCGTGAGCGGTGGGAACTCGCCCGCGTGTAAGCTTATTTCAGAGAAGTTAATTTATGAATTCTTCCGTAACGTAAGGATCGTATGGGACTAAATGATATGTATTTATTATTTTAAGCGAGACATTTTTGTATTATTATTTATCCTCGTCTTAATGTATTTATGTGGGTATTTGTAGAGTTTCTTCACCAATACTTCGGGAGAGCGATTCAGGTCCGTGGTGACTTACATTTCACCTATTTAGTATATTCGGTCTGAGCTAGTTGAGAGAGTAGTCTTGAACAGTTGTAACAGTGGCTGGTGTTTGTTTTTTATGTAGGGTTTAATTAAGAAAGAAAGTAGAAATTAATTAAAAGAAAAAAAAAAGCCGTGTAACCACAAAAAAAGCCGTTAAACTTTAGAAAAAAAAAAAAAAAAAAAAAAAAAAAAAAGCAAGCGGAAGTATTTTTAAAGTATTTATTTCTAACCGGCTGGCCCCACTCCGAGAGCCTCGGTGGTTTGGCTGGCAGCGGGATCGGACGGGTGAAGCCACCTTGAGTCGGAAGCGCAGCCGCTTTAAGGAGGCGATCTACAAAGTGGGGTGCTTGGCCATCTTGTTTCAGATCAAATCCTGCATACAGAAACCTCGGTGAGGTTAACATTTATTTATTGACTGTGTATCTATCGCATATATTATTACTTCGGTGGGCTCTTTTATATTTTTTTTCTTTCTCTATGTCTTTTTTTTTTTTTATTTATTTATCATTATTTTTAATTACACCCTGGCTATCTGAAATAGGAAAGAAATTAGGATCTTAGATCGCAAAAATATTAGAAACCCTCTGATAGTGCTAATTTCATTAGGGTCTCCATAGCAATCCGCACAGCAGCTGCCGTCTCCTTTGTTATTTATACTGTTGTCTTTATACTAACCATAAATCAATTTTTTAGACATCTTTGGAAGACTAAGCTTTTCCTCTTGTTTTTCATAAAAATAAACTTTGAAAGAAAATTGACAATCAGATGTACACAGCCGAGGGGTGCAGCCGAGGCGGGTGCGGGTAGCGGCCGGGTGGTGCCGCACCGATATTTCTGCCAGGACGGTCCCGTCCCCGTGTTCTCGTCCTCTCGGACCGCGGCGGAGGGGCAGTGCCGCGTCTCTCTGCCACGAACGGGGCAGCCAACATGGGGAATAATTAATAAAAATAAAATAATAATTAAAAAAAAAGGAGGAAAGGAAGAAAAAAAAAAAGGAACCATACTCTGAACCCTCGTGTTTCCTCCTCTCTAGTTACACGGCTATGTTGAATCCCTCGCTGGATTTACAGAGATTCTTCTTTTGTAAACGTTGTCATTAAAGTCTGTTCCTGACGGTACATGTCGCTCCGAGAAGACTATTCTTATCTCTTTCTAAAAGTGTCGAGTTAAAGATTAAGCAGAACTTCTGTTTTCCCCACCAAGCCGTCTGACTGCCACTTCCCAGTCAGACAAACACTGCAGATCCTAATCCATCCTCTAATGACAGGACCTGGCATTCCTATTGTGAGAAATATTTTAACTTCTCCAGTTCTGGTCAATGCAGACAATTTTTCTTCTTTTCTTTTCACCTTATTTTATTTTATTTTTTTCCCCCCTGCTTTCTTTCTCACGTTCTGGTATTTATGTTTGGCTGGACAGTAAGGATTCAAAATATTACTTAGGGTTTTATTTTCACCTCCCTTCAATTTTAAAAATGTCATGGTACATTGAGAAGTGTATCTTTTGTTAAATTTCACTTTTACCCAAGCAAATTTGGATATATGTGTTCTAGATCTGTAAACAAAGCAGAACAGAATAAACTACTTTGTTCAGAGACATATTTTAACCATTTTGAGCCCTAAAATTGTTTTCTATAGAAGTTTTCACACAAATTGTTTCTTAGAAGCTCCATCTAGGAGTTATCAAAACATACAAACACCACAAAAAATAAGGCTAAACACCACTCATGAATTACACTTCTATAATATTCCATAAATATATATATATGTTTGTATCTCCAAAACTTTCTGTAATCAATGTACCCATGACTGACATTGTCCATTTAGGATTTTTTGTGTGTTCTTGAAAACATGATGTATTTTGCATCACCTGCTTCTATCTGCAAAAGGGCAAGGCACCACCATTTCTGCAGGGCCATCCCCAGTGTAACCCAAAGTGCTTTTCCCAAGTGTTATCCACCTTTGTGCTTTGTAGGCTGTTATTCAGTGTCTGCTCTGACTTACACTATTAGTCCTTCATTAAATCTGTCAAGAATCAAAAGGCTGTTTATAGGTAGCCCTTCCCCAGATCTGAGGAAGAAGGGGGTTTCAGAGGAACTTGGATCACAAGCATGGTGATACTGAGGCACACTGCCCTGAATTATTTTCATATTGCAGAAAGACAGGGTTTGCAGATTTGGTTTTCAGTGGGGGAGGAGGAGGAGAATGTGCAAGGCATGTGCAAGGGGGAATCTTCCTGTAAATAAATTCACTTTCTTCTCCGTGACTCTGGCAGAGGCGTCTCTTTTGTAACTGATAGAAATCCATGACGATAACCTAATTATTAGAAGTAATGTTACTTTAGTGAGATCGCTGGCATTTTTACAATGTTTGTACAAGCATCAGCAATCTAGAGGAGAGAGACACTTTGGCAGAAGCCAGACTTTTTCTTGGCCCATCATTTAAAACCCATAAATTATAAACAACCTCCTTTCCACTCAATAGGAAGTCAGGTCCTTTGCAACAGCATCTATATGCTGAACTGTGGCCACCTATTTAAAACTTGTCAGCCAGGGCCAGGCCTGGGGCTGATCCCAGCTTTGCATTTCTTTTCAAATAGGAGCTACAGCACCCCTTCCCCTCCCTTCTTGCTCCCTCCATCTGCTCCAGACCCATAACAGAGTCACTGAGGCAGGGTCTCTAAATACTGGCCGCGCTGCAGCAGTGTTTGAGACAGCTGAGATGCTGACAGCAGTGGTTGAGAGGTGTCAGGGGTGCACTGAGCTTAAACGCGGCCATGCAGGTTCTCCTGTTCATACAACACTTGTTGCTTTGTCCCTTAAAACAGCCCACCATTTAATGAAGCCACAGCAGTTTCCATGCTGCAAAAAGGAGATGAGACTTTGTGTTAGCCTGGTGCAGTCAGTTCAAGGCTGCCCTTTTGCACCCTGTTTCTTTTGATGGGTGTCCCATCCATGTTCCTCTGTCTAGTGCCTGGTGAGCAGCACTGGGGTAGGGAGATCTAGGCAAGAATAGCCAGGGCTCCCAGTGTTACCACTGTCTTACAGGTGCCACTTGTGTGGGACTGGGAAAACAAAGCCAAATGTCTTCTGCTCCATTAGGAAGTGCTCTCTGGGCAGAGCACTGCAGAGTCACAGCCCTGGTACCTGGGCAGGCTGGGGACGGACTCTGGGGCACCCCACATGGCTGCCACCATGGGACCACACATGGGTCATCTAGGACTGCAGGCAACCTTGTCCATGGGTGAAGAGGAGGCAGCCTACTGCACACCCAGGAAGCTAGGACAGGCAAGGAGGAGGCTGGCTAAGAAAGAGGGACCCCACAAGCGACAATTTGAAGCCCACTGCCTTTTCTGGGGACCAGCTGGTTAATTGGAGCTCTGTGACAAGGAGTCTGAAGGCCAGATCCACCACTGAGGCCTCTGCACCCCTCCAGCCCCATGGGAACCATGTGAAGCCATATGAAACAATCTGTAGGAGGTCCAGGCACAGAAGGGACTACTTGACTAGGGAAAAAAGGGTAAAGAGGTGGGGGCTGCAGGACTGCAACTGTGAGGGTCCCTCACTGACAGTTTCATCTGGGGAGGGAAGGAAGGAGCTGCAGGTCATGACAGCATCATTCTATGTGCCAGCCTGCTATGTGTGCCCAGCGACCACACAGAATGGCAGCCAGCAAAGGCTCAGTGTGCTGTGTGGCTGAGAGGCCCAGGTGTTCAGCACTGCCACTGCAGACCTGCCTGGGAACAAAAGCTGGAGCCAGACGGGAAGCACAAAGGGGCTGGTGCTGCTGGGGCAATTAAGGTTGCAGTGGTTGGCTGGGCACCACGTGATGTTATATACCAATGAAGCGGCTAACTCTGCTTTTAAAAGGCGTGAGATGGGCTGGACCAGAGCTCTGTTGATGACACAGCCACTTTCCAGGGACTGAGCAGCAGTTTAATCCCCGAACAAGGAATGGCTTTCCATTCCCATGTGAGCAGTGGCAATGGACATGTCATAGTCCTTACTGGAAGTAGAGCTGGTGAGGGATGGCCTGGCTCTATTAAGGGTTATCAATCACATAATGAGCACTTTTCACTTGACAGTGGTTCCTTCTGCTGAGCCAGTTGAGACTTGACCAGAAACCCCAGCCAGCAGAGGCAGAGCCCAGTCCCAGAGCCCATGAACCATAGAGGAACATGGCAGGATGGGATGGAGCCCCTTCAGTCACAAAGCCTGATATGCAAAAGGGGACATAATGAGATGACTGTGTCTGCACATCCCCAGGTCTCTGCAGGTGCTGCCTTGGAGCAGAGATGTGTCTTTGTCTCCACCTTCAGAGCCCAGGAGCTCCCTGAACTGCTCTGGGATGAAGCCCAGAAAGGCTCAGTTGCAATGATCATAAGCACAAATCTGAACAAAATTAGCATGATATCTGTACTTGACAGAATGGAAGTCTTCTGGGTAAAATCACACCTGAATGTACCATTTGAACACCTGGGTTCCTTTTTTATATTTGGTGATGTGCAGTTTTTCTTATAGTAGTAGAAGTTTTGGGAGAGAGTAGGCAACCCCATGCTGAGTGAGATGCATATCTTTGGCCTTTCCTCCAAGGAACACAGTCCAAGACACACCTTTTAGGATCTTTGGGAGCAGGAAGGGCTAGGAAAGGCAGAAATTTTGGCTGAAACCCTTTGACATCTCTATTTTGCACACAGCAGTATGGTGTACCTTGGTATCTCTGGGTTATCAATACATGTACTTTATCCTTCCTACCAAATACACAGCTATGGAACAGGAACTGGGGCATTACATGGCACAGGGGCCCGTGTGGAGTCACTGTTCTGGGGAAATGCTTACAGAAGAAGGAGAGACTTTCCTCTTTGTGTCCATGCAGAGGATCTTTGTAGTTAATCCCATGCACTGGGAGAGCAGAGGTCCCTGTTCTAGGCCGGGTAAAACTGCTACAGATGTCAGCCAGTAAAGGAGAGGCTGTGTCAGGGAAATATTGACAGCAGAGGGAAACACACCCTTCTCAGAAAAATCATGAAGTGCCCTGCCCACCTAGAATGCTGTGCTTGTGCTGGAGCTGAGCCTGTCTCCCCTGGTGTGGCAGGACAATTCATTTTCTTTGTCCTGGAGTCTCTGTACATCCCTAGTTTTAGTCACACTTCACAAAATAAACTCCCCAGAGCTTCCCCTTCATCTCTGATAGTCTTCTTCACAGACGCCTTTGATGTTTAACCTTTGTTAACAGGGCCACTGCTTATATTCCCAGTGTTTGCCTACCTCTTTTCAGGATGCTCACCCAGGTTGTCTCCACTCCATGGGTGTACATCCCCATGTCCCACTGAGAGCCAGCTCTTCCCATCTGACAGTGTTGGGGCAGTGGAGAGGCAAGAACAATTTGTGCTTGAACCAAACCTTTCACATCATATTCTTTAGGGCTGAGGAGAGATCTGTTGAATCTCCTGTGTGTTAATTATTGTGACAAGGGTGGAGGCTTGCTCCAGAGAGGAAAGGCAACATACCTTCACCTCAGAGTAGTCCCTGTGGCTCAGGGCTGCCATTGCCTTCAGCACATGTGTCGCTCAGGCAGACTCTCCAGGGCACTGCTGGTAAGTGTCTGCACCCAACAGGACTTAAGGCTTTTTGTCTGGGCTTGTTCCTACATTATGTTTAAATTTTGCAGTGACTGTCTTGGGTTTTGCAGTGGTTCACATGTTTACAGAAATGTGGTGGCACAGGGTTGGTTTGGTCCATTTTTCTCACAGAAGTTTCTGCCCCAGCAGCTCTACTGGTTCGTACCATCACTGCACTGCTTGCACAGACATCCCTAAACCTTCCGGCCATTCTCAAATTGCCTTTGAAAGCATCATGTTCCTCCCACTCTTCTTTTAAAACTATTTTTCTTCTTCGTTTGATTTCCAGGGACTCTCTCCCATTAAACCTCTTTCAAAAAAACCCCAGCTGCAGTTGCTCCACTTCATATCACTGGGACTTAGCTATTTAAGCCTGGACACTATGAAATTTGGGAGCATAGAAAAGATGTGTCTCCCTCAAAAGCCAAAGCAGCAACGGGAGATGCTTTGCCTGTGTTTAGACACTAATTTCTGCTTTCCTCATCCTTGAACAGTCCTGCAAAAACAAACAGGTAATGAACGAGAAACTCAGTAACAAAATCCAGATGGGTGAATGGAAAGATCATATGTTGGTGTAAACATGGACAGCTCTTCTAGCATTTGAAACACAGCTTTAGGTGTAATTAAACCAGTTGCATTCTGTAAACAAAAGACTCAAGTAAAGCACCAGCCCTCTTCCAGAGCCAGTGCTGTTTGCTTCACTGTGGGCAGGAGTTTTTACAGCAGGGGAGACTGAGAGGCACAGATGCTCTCCTGTGTGGACAGCCTTTCTCTGCTAAAGAGAAAGCCTCGTGTTCCCAGGCTTCTGTTTTATCAGAAGGTGACATTTTCCAAACTGTTTTAATTGCTGTGGGTGTGCTGAGCAAGCTTGCATCATCTAGAATTTAATCCCTCCTTTAAATCTAGGTTTCCTGACAAGGCATATTAGGTTTAAACTGTTCTTCTAATTTATACCTGCAGTGTAGGTATAGGTAGGGAAATGTAGGTTGTACCCAATTATTAGTGCAGCAGGGTATTACAGCCTGTAACAGTGAGCAAGTCTAGAAAACACCTAACTTTGGTTCTCTGGGCTTACAGTGCCTACTTTGCCTTTAGACTGAGTCCCAGGCATGTTATAGTAGCCTGTACAGCCAGCCTTTGCTCTGTAATAGTTGCAGATGGCTGGATGAGCTGGGGAGAAAGCATGGCTGATATCACGCCATGTTGCTGGTCAGAGTCCATATTCAGGGAAGCGCTCTCATGTCCTTGTGGGCTTGTGTCTGCCTGTCCCGGAGATATGCCCTCTCAGGGCCTCTGCAGGAAAGAAAACTAGGCCAGCTCTGAACCATGAGCTGGGTGTAATAGTGGGGCACCTGGGGCCAAGTTGCAGGCAGAACACAAGTCTCCATGGTAAAGAGTTGAAGCTGAGTCAGTGAAATGGTCTGATTGTGTCTCCCCATGGTGTCCTTTCCCTGCCACTAGCCCAGTCCTCTGAAATCTGCAAAAGATGCAGTAGAATTTTTCTTTCTCCGTGGATCCTGGTTGCCCTTGCACCATGTCTGGTCCTCACAAAATATGAAGTCTCTTTGTGACCACAGTAAGCAGCACTTTGGCCAAGAGCTTGTAGAGAGCGCTCATTGGGCTGTTGAGTGGAAGGCACTGGATGAGGGATGAAGGCATTTCTATTTCAAGCTTTTATTTAGAGATAAAGTATATTTTTTTATAAGGTACCACCCTTGCATTCTCTATCTGAGTCTACATCCACCTCCTAAGACACAGGTTACATGTCTGATTTGAAGCAGCATGATGTAGACCTTCTTCATATTTCTTGTCTGTGAAGTCCCAAGTCACCAAAGCCCAACTGTGGTCTGCCCAGATCACCCTTATGCTGTTCTGAACTGAATTGACATGTGTATCAGTTGATCAGTTGGATGAAAACCATTATCCAAATCAAGCATATGTGTAGTTCAGACTGGATGGTAAAGCGTCACTTGGAGCCATTCAGGGAAAGATAATCACTTTTGAAGTCCAGGCTTCACATCCTCCACGCTCATTCCTGCTCCCTGACAATCAAGAGAGAGAGTTGTAGGGTTTGGCAGGGCAGTGCAACTTGCTGCACTCTGCCAGCTGCAAATGCTCAGTAAACAATGCCGAATCGCCAAGGGAAAAACAAAAGCCCATTAACGGGGTGAGCCCGGGGATTCACTTTTGAGAGGCTGCAGAGCACTTATCTGATGGAGTGAGACCATTAAGTGCCTCGAGGTGCAGCAACCCCCCCTGTCTCTGATGCGGACAGCCTGGGGGTGCCTTGCGCAGCCCGCCGCGCCCTCGGCTGTGTGGGCTCCCGTGGGACCGTCCGGGGGCCTGGCCTGTAGAAAGGCAAGGGGAGGGAGCAGAGCTACCCTGGGACGGGAGCCCGAGTAGCGGGAAAACACCGGCTCACACACCCTCCAAACTCTCGACAAGCGGCTCCCAAGTTGCTCGGCGGCTCCGGCGAGTCCCGATCGACCGTCGTGTCCCGGGGGAGGCCCCGGCTGGGCAAGGGGGGCTGCCCACGCGCAGCCCTTCGCCGGCCCTGTACAGCCGGGCGTGGGCAGAGGAGCCAGGGGAGCCGGCGGCGCCCGGTACCCCCCGTGCGGGCTTCCCCTCCAAGCTCCCATTAGTTGCGGGGCGGGACGTGCCGCCCCGCTCTCGGCCCTATATTAGGGCATTATTGCCCCAGCGGGACGCGGGGAGGTTCGCTGCCCGCGGGTCATGGACCTGGGGTATTTTTCCCTTGCCTTCCCGCCGGGCCTGTGCCGCGGGGCTCCGCTGTCCCCCTACCACCGGAGGGGAGACAGCGCCTTCCTGGCGCTGAGCACCGAAGCCAGTGCTGCTGTCCCCACGCCGCCTGCCTGCGCGGAGGGGGCGGGGTACGCGGCTACCCCACCTGTGGCGCCGGGACCCGGCTACCGGCCGTCCCGCGGAGTCGAGCCGCCGATCTACGCCAGGTCCATCTTCCCCGGGAGCGGCTGCCCGCCGCAGCCGCCGGAGCCCGGCCGCCCCTGTTCCGGAGCGGGCGGCGGAGTGCTGCGGCGCTTCTCGCCCTCGCCTGGGGACGCGTCCGGCTCCCCGGCCCCCGCGGCGGCCCCGGCGGCGCCCCGCACCTTCGAGTGGATGCGAGCGAAGCGGAGCACGCCCGGGAGAAGTGAGTGGGGCGGCGGGGCGCGGGCGGGGGCTGCTTCCATCCCGGCTCTCCTCTGCCCCCCTTCTGCCTCGATATCGGCCCCGACCCCCAACCCCGCTCTCTTCCCCTGCCCCCGCTGAAGCGCGGTGTTTTTCGGCGTTGCAGGCGGCGCGGCGCCGTGCGGGGAGGAACCTCCCGCCTGCCCCGCACGGAGCAGCTTCAGCACCCGGCAGCTCACGGAGCTGGAGAAGGAGTTTCACTTCAGCCGGTACCTGTCGCGGGCCCGCCGCCTTGAGGTGGCCCGCTCGCTGCGCCTCCGCGACGCCCAAGTGAAGGTCTGGTTCCAGAACCGCCGCATGAAGCAGAAGAAGCGTGAGCGGGAGGCGCTGGCCGTCCCTGTCGCCGCGCCCACGGGTGCCCCAGGCGGCCCCGCATGAGGCCCCGCCGCCCCCCACGGAAGAGTCTGTCGGGGACTTCGGGGCCGCGCTGGAAGCTGCGGCTTGGCGGGGCAGCCGGGGTGTCCTTTCACGCGGGACCGCGGCGATCCAGCTCCGCTGTTTTTTTTTTCTATTACAATTTACTCGTCTGTTTATGAGGATTCAGGGAAAGGTGCCAGTCCGAAACGCTGCTGCTGCTGCTGAATTTCGGATCGAGCTGAGGCGACAGGAACTAACGGGGACTGCCGCTCCCCCCGGACAAAGAAGGGAGCATCTCCGGCAGCTCCCCTGGATCCGCGGGGAGGTGGGGGCACGGGCGGGGCGGCTGCCCCAAGATCCCGACCACTTCGGTCTGCAGTTACAAACAAAGATTTGCAGACTCAGGCAGAGTCCACGCAGAAGTGGAGGAGAAACCCCGAGAAGGCAGAGCAGAAGAGAGCAGGGAAATCTTCTCTCAATAAGGGGCAGGCATGGTCACCGCTACCAGTATGAGTCCAAGATTCCCTTTTGAAAAAAGGTCCCTTGTGTTCTGCCCTGACGTTTGCAAAATTGCTACAGGAAAAAAAAAAACAAAAAAAGCTGTTTATGCTTGTATTTTTTCCTTATTCGTTCCCATTCCTTTTCCTGATATGGCTGATACAGTCCAAAATCTGTGTAATGATTGTAAGGAAAGGTTTTAAAAAGAAATAAAGCCTTAGGAGAAGCACTTCTTCCTATTCAAACTGAAGAGTGCCGGGATTCTCCTTGCAGGGGCTCTGGGCTGCCTGGCACCATCCAGCAGCTGCTCCACTGGCTCCCAGCACCTCTCACATGTGCCTGGGCAAGGACAAGACAATATAAAGACTCTTACAGCATCTGGGGCCAAACTCTCAGATCATTCAGCTCTCCTAGGCTTGATTGTATCTTATGGTTAAAAATTGCACCGTATTAAATCATTTTGCAACAAATCTTACCACAGGCAAAGCATCAAGACCTGATGAAGTGCAGAAAGATGCTTGGGTTTGACCACAGACCTCTGCTAGTAAAAGACCAAGAGGATTCTTGGGTCTTTTGCTTGGGGTACTTACTCAAAGAGGTTGACAACAACTGATACATACAAGTGCAAAATTCACTGGTGATTGTCATTTCTTCATATTTAATCTTTCCCAGAGATAACAGTATAAAAGGGGATAAAGGAGCTGAGCTAAGACTCTTTTCCTGCCTGTGACTGAGAAAGCGTAACAACAATGCTGAGAGGAATGACATCTGGATTTATGGAAAGGTGATTCTATTTATTTGTGATACAAACCAATCTTGAGTAACTCTCTTTGCTTGGGATTTTTGCTGGGTGTTGGACTTTGGGATGAAGAACAAATTGTAGCACCAGGGAGCTGGATCTCAGGGGACCTGTAAGCACTGTCTCACTGTTTGGAAGCCAGGCCCAGACACCAACAGCTGTTTGTCTTTGTTAGATGCTTCCTGGGCAAAAGAAACACTGAAAGAACATGAAGATGGATGTCTCAAGTCAGAAAGTCTGTGATGTACAGGATGCTTATGCTTCATACTGCCTTCCATTCCCCAAGGCTCTTCTCTGCTTACAGGCTTTCTTATGAAGACTTCTCTTCTGACAAGGACCTGGGAAGCCACCACTGATGGCAGCTTCAGTAGAGGTTGGTGGGAGCCCTGGAAAATAGTGCTCTCCCAAAAACCGGCCAGGCACATTGGGATGATGCTGTGGCAGCAGGCCCACAGATGAGTGGGGGCAGGAGGCCTCCTTGGCAAAGAGACAGGTGCCCCCACAGTGAGCATCTGAGGGAGGGGACCTCCCGACAGGAGTGTTTGGGTAGACATCCTATCCCAACTGTACCTGAAAAGCTAAAGGCTCGCAGTTGTGCAGGCACACAGGGACATTTTTGTTCTGTATATGGTGTTACAGCTCACATCCCACTGTCTGATTCACTTCATGGGTTATCACCTGAAAATTCTCAGGACTGAAGTACTTCTGTGAAACTAGTTGCAACCACAGTAATGTGGTTTGCAGTTCCTTATTAATGACACCAAACAGGTGTTCATACTGCAGGGTGATCATTCATTAAAAATTAGGAAACAACATTTCTGCTACTTGTTTTTGAGAAGATGCTATTTAAAGCAGAAAAAAAGTGAAATATGATAAAAAGTATGTAAATTCAAGTAAGTAAAATTTGTTTTGCAAGCTGAATATTAAAGGCAAGCTAACTACAAAGCAATCCTTTTCATCTGTTTTAAGATAACATTTTTACCAAGTGTCCTGTTAGTACTTCCTTTTTTTTTTTTTTTTTTTTTTAAACAACAACCAAGCACAGACATGTAGCCAGAATAACCCATCTTTCTAAGAGCACATGGTTCACAGGCGAACTTAAACAGCTGCATTTTCAGTTGCCTCCAAATTTGTCACATGTCTATGGGGTTGGCTGGTTTGTCAGCCTTTTATTTTCCTAATGATTTTGACATTTGTGCTGGGCACTTCAGGCCAGAGGAACATTTTCCACACTTCTGGCATGCTCCTGCACTACCAGCATGGAAAGAAAGATTCTCATTGATTTCAGTGGTGCTGGATCAGGCCATTAGAGCACACTAAGTCTTTCATAATGAATGTTTTCATGCTGTATGTTTTCCTGAATAAATAAATACATGTGCAGGCCTTGTAGCAGTGCACAGTTCTGTATCCATCAAAATGACACAGCCTGAATATATATTTACTTGCAAATTAAGATGAAACCTTGCAACTCTTTTATGTCAGTCTGAATCAATTTGCTTGTATGAATACAACTATATTCTGTTCTAAGAACCAGTACTTAGTATAAAGTGTAAATTCTGCTCAAGTGACAGGGCCAGTTTAATAGGATTTTTCTCTTTCACAAACAGTTTTAGCTGTATAAGGATTAGATATTGCTCCTCTGCACCATTCTGTCAGCAAGATACACAGAGGAAGGAGCTAATGCAAGTCATATGCCAATTCCTGAATAATTAAATAATAATGCCTTTGATATACATGGGTGCACACAAGAGAAAAAGAAATGATAGATAAGGTCTAAGATTCACTCATTTAACGTTAATCCCAAGAGTTGTGTCCCACACAAGCTCAATTTGATGCCTAGCAGTTGGAAACAGGTTTTAAGCTAGGTAGATAGAAGTTAGGCAGCACAAGCTGCCATTCTCACCGCAATCGGAACAAAATATTCCAGACTTTCCTCAGTAGATACCCACCAGCATGTAATTTATAAAAAATTATGAAAGTACTATTTCCTGGCCTTATTTTCCCTCAAACTTCATTAGAAACCACAGAAAGACCATTCTATTTCAGTTATATATTAATTTTTGCCTACTGACTATTGTTCAAAGGGTCACAGGCTACAAAGGGATATGAACAAAATAAAGTTTTTTATGAATTCCTCTTTTTGCTTGAATAAAAATATTGATTTGGATGGCTTCCAAGGAGAAAAAAAAAGTTGTAAAATTACTCTTCCTAGACAGAATATGTAAATGTAGTGAGTTCATATTTTTTGGATAGGTAAGTGATAACAGAAAATCACACCTCTCTGGGAACTAAGCTTAGGCAAGAACCCAGGCTTGCTTGGGTTTCTGACTTCCCATACAGAACTGAATGAGTATGTTATCACTTGCAAATGCAGCACAGGAAATGCTTTGTTGAAGGTCAAACCAACTACTCCAGTTTATGGTACAAATTGCATTTAGAAGTTTATTTTGAGCATGAAAGAACACAGCAGCAAGCCAGAAAACAAAAATATGCAACCCAATCACCACATTTTAATCTCCTTTTAAAAGTGTGCCATTTCCTCTATTTATTGGTAAAACCTGGAACCATGGTTTATGCATGAAGCAGTACAGATTATTAGTAGAGAAGAACAGACTATTACCTCTTTTAAGAAAAAAATTTGCAGGCAAAATTAAAAAATGGAAAGATCTCCCTGTAGTTTCAAGCACTTGTCCCTAACAGCTAATAAATCATACTTATGATTTGTCCTGCACTACTCTGTTAGACTAAATTTCACGGAAATCCCAAGAACACTTGCAAATCCCTGACAACCAAGGAAAGAGGTATGGAGAGAAACCCCAAATAAGACATGGTTGTTACCAGTTTATCTTAAGAGGTGACTGAAGTTTAGAGGAACACATTCTTTTCTATTGGCAATATATGGCTAGATACAGCTATATGTCACTCAATCTCAATCATCTTTTATGACTTTTCCTAATGTCATTGAAGTAAATGAGTCTTTGGCCAGGAAAAAGCACCCTGTTGAAAGAAAGAAAGGTGAACCAAATGACAAATTGTTCTGCTCCATATCCTAACAATGTCTGTTGTTCACTCCCCTCCCCAACCGTGTTTCTAAAATGCCTCCCAAATAATTCTAGGCAATATACAGGAGAAGTTAGTTCCCAGAGCCAGTGTCTTATTGTATTTTAGTTTAATCCAGAAATAATGTGCTGTTCTTGACTACCAGTCAAGTGGACAAAGTAATCCTCATTTGTGAAACCTTTGAACCTTCCTTGTCTTAAATTCATGCCTGCATAGAGTGCTACAATCTCAGATAGAGATACAGTCCCGAGAACTGAGATTTATAAGCAGGACAAGGCTTCCTTTATACTGAAAAAATTTAGACCACTAGCCGACAACAGAGATTTTCATAAACAATGTTGTTTTTCTTGTGTTTTTGTTTCCTCAGAAGGCAACAGCCCCTGATGATTAGCAGGTTAATACCCAGCATTTTAAGTAAACAAATAAATACATGAACAAATACAATCAGTTCCTTCTCCATCAGGCTATCAGACTTCCCTTCACCTAGAAAACAGATCATTTTACTACGCTTCATCAGAAAGCATAGTCTTATAAATAATAAACCACAAGAAATTTCAGTTTATTCTGGAAACTGAAGCATTTTTAACCAGTATTCATATCATGCCTTATGAAAATATTTAACATGTATAACTCAAGTGGTGTGGCCTAAGACTGAGATTGCTATGCCCCCCAGCACAGGGTACATACCTAACCTGGGTGCTTACATGCAGAGCAAAGACCTTTAAATTGCATCGATCCATGCTGCTGTGGGTATGCATAAAATTATGCCTGTGTGTGAATTCAGTGGATCAGGAGAGTTGCTTCTGCTGGGCAAAAGGAAGCATTCCCTCTGCTCATATAGCCTATGAAAAACATGCATGTCGCAGTAGTATCATTTTAGTGACATTAGTATAGCAGGAGAACCTGAGAGCTAAGTCTTCCCACACATTACTCTTCATCTTAATGTTTGTGCTACACTAAATCTACATTCCTAATGTCCCTCTTTATGTTCCTTCAACAAGTAAGCTAGATTAAACACAATAAAGTTTAGAGTGGTATGTGAAAAAAAGATAAAAACCTCACTAAATTTTTAATGTCTCCTCAGATCAGATTTTGCCCAGTTACTCTTTACATAATGGAAAGTTTCTAATCCGGCAATCTCGAGTATGAGATCCATATGCTAAGCATAGATATTGGAACAATTATTTTTAAACCCCATGCATGTGTGGATTTATAAATTATACCATTTATGTGGGGTGACATTTTTTTCAACACCTGAGTATATCAAAACCAATGATAATTACCAAACGGTGTTAAAAGCCTATCAATAAAAAACATCTATCTTTCCCTTCAGAAATTCAGCTGAGTAAAAGTGTGGTAGGTACATGACACCCATCAAACCCATTTCTTATACTGGAGAGACTAGACTCCAAAATGCAGAGCACACAACAGGGTGATGTCTTATAATAGGTCCAAGATTTTGTAAAATGTTGTAAGTGTAGCCAGCACTGTGAGCATGGTGACTTTCATTTTAATGCGACCAGGCAGGCGGTTCAAAAAAATGGGACAGGACTGTTGAACATCTTAATGTCACGTCTCACTTAAGAAATGGACCACCTGGTGCTTCTGGTTGCTTTTCAAATGCAGTACCAAATCAAATAGATTTGGTAATCTGATTTGGGACTTCACAGGTGTGAATTGTTACAGCAAGAGTCACATGAGAAAAGAACTATTGCAAGTGTGGGGCTATTAATAAATGTGGAAAAAAAAAAAAAGTATTACATTCTGTCTGCATGTTGTCAGTGTTTCTATGATGCTGTTCTGTCTGTCACTTGTGATCTAAGGTCTGCAACAAAGCTTACCCATCCCAGAGGCAGACAGCTGTGCTGCCAAGAACCAAAAGGGTATGGCCCTGGCCTGTTCTTCTGAAGATATTTTCCTAATTTTAAAATCCATTGTATTTAATAAAAATATGATGGTATATCTGGATGTTGTTGGCAGTGGTCACATCCTGACAGGGACACCCAAATCTGTGGTCACTGCCAGCCTGTAACTTGTTTCCTAAAGTCTTCTTCAGCTGCAGGCTAGCCTGGGCCTTACTGGTGGCTGCAGGTCGTATAAGCAGTGCCACCAATTGCTCACATTTGCTGGGTTTTTCAGTCTCAGGACTTGTTCTGCATTGGTCCTGTCTACATTTAACTATCCTGATAGTTCAGACTCACTGATTCATCCCTGTGTCTTCTGTACCAGAGCTGAGATATATTGGCAAGCCCAGGCATGTGTTTTACTAGACATATTTAAGTCTGAATATCTGACTAAGAAGGCTTCAGATCCTAACAATGTTACTCTTGTAACTTTTGCCAGCCTTCAGCGAATTGAGAAGGTAATAGATTGGAGATGTCATGCTTATACATGGCTGCTAGCTGGACTAGGCTGGAATTTAGCTAGCCTGTGCTCTTTGCACACTCATGGAAAATGAATCTCGCTCATGTGGCTCAAAATATTTCTCAATCAGGCATTCCTTTGCCATGTCTCAGCATTCAGAAAGCTTTAAAGTGCATATTCTTTACAAAATGTTCTGAAATCACTGCTGCACTACTTTTTATTTCTGGCTGCTTCATCTCAAAAAAGACCAAAAGAGACACCTGGTGCTTTTCCCACATCCTTTTACTGGTGCCAGGAAAAGGATCAATCTGATCTGCCACATTTCCTCACAAATCTCAGGAGGTACCCAGCCTCATCAACTCATAGCCACTGTTAAAAAGACCATATGTTTTTAATCTATATACATTCAAGTTATTTCAGCAGCATATTTTTTTTCCTCACGACAGTTGTACCCTGGGGAGAAACTATGTCAAGTATGAACTTCTACAGCTGTAATGAAGATAAGGCAAAGCTTTTGTTCCTTTTATGGAACAAAACAATGATTTTAGATGGAGTAGATTCAAATTCTGAAGTTTCTGCTGTGTCATATCTAGTGAATCAATGCTCAGCCTCCCTTAAAAATATAGCAGCACATTCCTGTATGGTCAGGCTAGGTGTTTAAACTGGAAGTGTTGACAAAAAAAAATAGAGGAAAGCTTCTTATTTATGAGACACGTGGGGGAAATGATTCAGAAAATAAAAAGCTGCTTCCATATAAGCTTTTTAAAGAAGAAGGTTTCCCATCTGGAGGCAAAATATTTATAAAAGGTCATTCAGCTCAGCAGCATCTAGCTGTAAAAAACAGAAAAGTCAGTATAAGCAACAGGTTGCTTCTCTGAGGACCAAGTAATCAGGTAGAACCAGTCAGGACTCTTCTGCTGAAATGAGACGGACAGCATGAAAAGCCAAGAGCTAAACCCCATCCCAGCTCAGTGAAGAAAGAATTCATGTGGGATCAACAAGGTTCATGTCCCTTCTTGACTGTGTTGATCTTGTCCCTAAAGCACTCCCCAGAGATGTGGAGGTTGAATGATGCTTTGGACCCCATGAATTTTCTACCAAACTTTCCATTTAGATGTTAAACTTTTCCGTTTGTCTTTCATGTTGCGTGTTCCTCCACATATGACTGATGAGGAATTTTTGTAGGTGGGTCTTGCTCTCTGTATTTTTAAGATCTTTTAAAGGGATTTTGGTTTTATCTCCGTGTGGAAATGCAACACAACTTTAATCTCAAAAATGTTTTGGGACAAGGAAACCATTTCTTGCCCAGCTCTACAATTAATCACAGCACATCCCTCTTAGAGTATGCTACATATAAATAATTCATTACAGCTGCCTCTTCCTTCCATGTGGGGTAGGCAGTTGGGATAATTTCTACAGGAAGAAGGAGAAAGTTAGTTCTGTCTATGCTGGCCTGCAGAGAATGATTTAGACCTCTTACAAGGAGCTTTGATGAATTAATAAACCTCCTCAGCATTTACCACACTTGTCCAGAAACCAAGTTCAACTGCAGCTCCTTAATTTTCCAGATAACATCTTTAGAGTTTGAGAAGACTTGCCTAACCAGTGCCTACAGCCAAACTGTGAACAATTATTCTTACTTTCATTAACAAGATGGATCAGGATTTTGCTGCAGTATGAGCTATACAAATATCAGGAAGAACTTTTACAGCCATTGCAACTTCAAGTTGGAGTCACGATTGTCACTTTGACATCTGTGCTGTTTTGACAACGTAGCCATGACCCATACTTTAAAAAAAGATTTTCCGGTGTCTGGTCTATTAGGGATTAAAAAAACCAAATAGACAAGTATGGAAGCAGTTTGGTAACACAGGTTGGATCCAAGGGAGACAAAGAGTCAGTTTGGCAGGGCTGGCAGAAGAAGTCAGTGCGGGCCTATGCTGTAGTACAGGCAGGGAAACCAGGACAAAGTCCTGTTGAATCTGTTGTCTCCCTTCTGAGAGCTCCTGCTTTCATGCCCCTCTGATGTGAGATTTGTTTAAAAGCCACATCCTGGTCCCACATATCATAAGCTTTGTGAAAGCTATTGATTGAAATCCACCACTTGTTTTGAGAGACATGTTACAGGTGAAGCTGAGACACTGCCAAAGTCCTGGGGGCATTGATGAACCTGACCAGCCTCACCTGGGACCCCCCCTACACCCTGCCCATGGCCCAGGGGATCTATTTAAAGCTCAGCCCAGGACAATTCCTCTCTTCATCTATCTGTGGTTCCTAGTTAGTTGGGGTTGGTGTCCCTTTCCCCATGGAGCTTCCCTGATACCCTGGGCTGAGAGCAGCAGGATGGGCTGTGGCTGTAGAAGCTCTGCCCTGCCAGCCTCCAGAGTCCCCCTGAAAGTTTAGATAAAGCTGGGAAGATCAAGGTCTAACTTCAAGATCTTAACTATTTAAGAGTATGAGGAAAGCTTCCTCAGCAGCTGCTGTGAGTGACAGGTATATGAACAGAGCCTGTAGGCTTGTAGTGCCTCCAGTGAGTAAAACAGCAAAGCTGGGATTTCTGTACAACTGCTTTGATGCCTGCTCAGTGCAGCTGTAAGGATGACAGATGTGCTGAAATAGACTTGACATCCCCAAAAATCTGATTCTTCTGAAGGCAAGAAAGGAGGTGAGGAAGGGAAGTGAAAATTATTTATCTAATGGTTTCCATACACATTTTGAGATGCCCTGATTGCTCTCAGAAATGCTATTCTTGTGCTTCTTAAAACTTTATGAAAACTCTTTCTATCCATATGTGGGTTGTTGGAAATGCATCAGCATTACCTATCAATTAAGTATGCAGTATCTTCCATAAGCGCAAAGTGTTAACACTGTTACTGTTGCATTTTTATGCAAGTGTGTTCCTAGAAATCATACTGTATCATTTACAAAGCTATTAGAGCAATATTTCTAACTGCCTGATTATGAAAAATAAAGAGAACACTGTCAAGATACGACATGTGATTAATTTTATCATAGTGTGAAAATCTATTGTAAGATACACCGGAACCGCCATGAAAACAACTTCATTTCTTGCTTCATCAAGGATGAGGACGCACATGCCAACTTTCCAAGGAAGTGCACATGAGCTGAAGAGGTGAAAGTTTGGCCTTGATTTTGAGTTCAGGTTCTTAGTAAGCTCTCTGGACTCTGTATGTAACTTTAAAAACTTGCAACTTGGGCAATTTTGGCAAGATTCCTCACACTGAAGACCAGTGGATTGCACAAAATGTCTGATAGGCAAACACTTGCATTAAAGATACACCAAATTCCCTGTGAGATACATTTGATCATGGTAGTCCAGATCCATCAGTTTTTACTACTCTGTGCACTTTGCCAGACTGTTTAGTGTACAGAGAACCTCTGGCATGAAGTAATGCTAGAAACACCCTCCTGCTGCTGCCTGGCACTGGATATGTTGGCAGGGAAGGACTTACTCAAGTCTTCCTTCCTTTCAGAGATACCCAGCAGCTGTAATAGCTTTTTAAAGACACTGGCAGGTAGCATAATGCAGAGAGGCCCTCTGGATGCCCTAAGTTATGCCAGGGGGGCAGCCTGGCCATGGGCCAGGTGAGGAGAAGGCATTTCAGTGCAGGTTGTTTGCTGTCTCTCACTACCACTTGGCCTATCTCAAACACCAGCTGTACTACACAAGCAATCTTCAGACTTTTCACTCATCAGCAAAATTTCCACACAGTTCTCTTTCAAACAGAACCATTCCTAATTAAATATATGACTGCCAGCACTCCTCCTGTGTCTTGAGAGGCCTGACTTGTTAGAGCCCTGCTCTAACAAATGGAAATGGAGAGCAGTGGTTTGCACAGAGGTTCCCAGTTGTGTGCTGAGAAAGTGCTCTGATGAGGTCTGTTGAGCAGCATGTATGGATGAGGAAAGGTTATACTGCAACACAGAACAACTCTTCAATGTCTTCTACCACCTCAACAGTGCTCTGAAGAGGAACGTTTGCTTTTGGCATTTGGCACATAGCATTTTATCCACCTTAAACTGGACATAGCCTACAATGTTGCTTCATGAACTTGTGAACTGCACGACACCTAGCAGAACTCAAATGTGGAGAAACTCAAATGCCTCTGCTTTCTGGTGATTGATTTAATCTTAAATACTGTCATACACTTGGCCAGCTAGACTGTAATTTGAATAGCCAGCAACAGTGGATGTGTTTGAAAGCAAACAGCTAAAAAAATATGCAGGAGACCAAAAGTCTTTCATTGCCATGTCCCAGTTCCTCTTGTAAAAATATTCCGAGATGTCTGCAGTATTTTGGAAGCCAGTCACATTTATACTGCTGAAGGCTCCGGCACCTATCGTGAGCTCAGCAAGAGATGCCACCACTCTGAGCCCAAGCTTCTCCACTGCTTGCTGGGTAGAGCTGCGGCTGGCGCTCACCTGAAGAACCTACCACAATGCATAGGACTAGGATAAATATATATATCTCAGGATACTGGTCGCTGTTCTCCCATCATTCGTCAGACTGGAGTTTTGTTTTCACGCCCCTCGGATTGTAATTCCGAGGTAAGGGACGTACCACACCACCATGGCTGAAGATGATTACTGAAGATCAGTAACGTTGCCACGGGATGTGAACCGAAAGCCGCTTTTTCTCCGGCTGCACTGACCGAGGAGAGTCAGAGGAACTCCAAAACACCACCTGACTCCTAAACGTCTGCCGGAGTTTCCCTCCTCTACCCATTAAGCTTTCTCAGCTCGAAGCTGCTCCGTCCTACAAGCGTCAGGTCACAAGGCGCCCGCCTTCCAGTGCCGGTGGCCGTCCGGAGGACGGCGGCCGCGGGGCCCTGCCCCCGGCGGGGCGGGCCCCGGATGTAGTTGTTGCCCCGGCGGCGCGGTGCTCACTTCCGGTGCGTGTCCTCGGCCTGTTGTCGCCCGCTCTCCGCGACATGTCGCTGGTGGCGGAGGCCTTCGTGACTCAGCTGGCCGGTGAGGGTGGGCGGCGGCCCAGAGAGATGCGGGCGGGACGTGTTAGGCGCTGCGCTTCGGGCCGGGGCCTGCGGTGGCGGCGGAGCAGGGGCTGTGTGCGGAGTCCAGCCCTGGCGGCCTCGGTGCCTTGGGTGACCCCTCCGACCGGGCTGGGGCGCCGCGGGAGGCAGCCGGACACGCGTACCGCGGGGAGGGCGTCTGCGGGAGGCTGACGGCGGCCGTGGGGTCAGAGGAGCTGTACAGAGCACGACCCTGACCGCCCTTCCACTCGCGTCTCCCGCCTGGCGCTCGGAGGCCGGCGCGGCTGACCCTGCACAGCTCCCTGCAGAGCATGGCGGCGCAGCTTCGCCGGGTCCCCTCCTTTATGGGGTTCCTAACCCCTAGCTGCGCTAGAGCACATATTTAATAACTTCTTTGTCTTGAAAACTATTTGCTTTTCTTCAGTGTTCTAAAAAAACCTGCATCGTTTTTATAATGTCAGCAGCTGGAGTCGAGTCCTGTGCTGTGGGAGAGCACAGTGCAGTGCCGTGCCACCCCGTTCCCCAGGGTGCGGGTCGTGTTTCCTCTGTTGCTCTTGTGAAGCTGAGAAATGTAACCCTACGTTTGCAACTTGTTAGTGCTCTTGGGATCTGCTGCAGCTGGGCCATGTGAGCCGGACTTGAGTCTTGTCATAGAACAGAAATGTGTGTCACTGTGTAGTTATTTAGCAAAAAAATTACATTAATCCACTCTGAAGGAGAAAAAAAACCCCAAAAAACAAAGCCCAAAACAAAACAACATGCACCTCAGATAATTCCTGGCTAGGAGGTTCAAGATATATTAGTAATATTGCACAATGAAAATCTGTGTGTTGGTCAGTTTCTCCTTACTTGTTATTCTCTGTTCCTGATTTCTTGCTTCTATGCTAACTCTCAAACAAGAAATGCTGTAAGGAAAGAGCATGTTAATTTCCACAGAGCTGTGGAGGAGGAAGGTGGTATTTTGTCCTGGGAGCTGGGCCTTCTGCCACACTGTAGGGGTCCCAATATAAAAGTCTTATTTAGATTCTTCACTAGGAATGTATGGTGTACAGATCAGGCTTGCCTCTGACTGGTAGGGAAAGTCAAGGTGCTGGATCCTCAATCTGTCTGTGTGTAGAGGTACCGATAGACGAGCTTCAGAGTTGCGCTGGGCTCTTGGCTTGGCATTCGTTAATTCAGAGATGTTAGCACAAGCCATGCATATGTTCTAAGGGGCCACGGCCCTGAATCCTCAGGATGTGGAGGATACTGTTGTGATGAGCATTGCTTCATACCATTTACTAGCCTTTATGATCTCTTTTGTATATTTATGTTGTGAAACACAAGGATAATGATGTATGTGAATAGGTGTAGATTCTGCTACTTTTCTTTGCTCTGTGACCTTTATGAATATCCTAGCTTGCTGATACTCACTTTTTCTCTGGAATTATAAACTCAAAACTGTACTATGTGTAGGCATTTTATTGCTTTCTTATTGCTCAGACATAACTGTTTGTTAGAAATTTGTGATGTCTATAGTAGTTGTGACTGCGAAAAAGAACAGCACTTTCAATTGCATGTTTGAAAAACTGGAAAGAGAAAGACAATTTTCTGTAACAACTGTCTCTTTCTCTTCTTACTGAAGCATTCTTCCTCTGTTCCTGGAGAGATTCTTGCCTTCTCTTTGGGGTAGTTGCATGCTGCTGATGGTAGTCTCAGACTTGCATTGTTAACAATTGTAGTGTTAAGATGGTTAAGATGAGCTACTCAAGTACTTCTGGACCCTGCTACAATTTAGTAAGCTTAAAAAAGTAGTACCTCATCTTTTGCCTGTCAGTTACAGGTTAAGTAATGCTCATTTTCTTTTTATAGGTAAAGTAACATGTAGGCATATAGCAGAAGAATAATGGCAATATTCCTCTATTTTTGCAGAGCAGAAATGGTTGGTGCTTATTTTGTTAATCTTGTACTTGTGCTGTATATACAACTACTTGCTGTGACTCAAGGTACAGTACAAATCCTTGTTGCAGACCTGTCCACTGGATCATTCTGTAAAACAAAATTATGACATTGCCTTTACTTTCCCAAAAGTGAATCAGTGTCAAAAAGTTATCTGCCTTGAAAATAAAAATACCTTTGCCAGTGGGTCATGGCCTTCCTAGCTTGTCTATATTATGTACTAGTCCCAGACTGAAACTAAATAATGGCAAAATTACTCAATTAGTGCATATGGAATATTTTTCTGGCGGGGGGGGGGCGTATACAGGATCTTGTCCAATACTTACCACACTTTTAGATTTCCTGAGACGTTGCACAGACACAGAGGATATTTAATTCTCATACCAAGAAGGTATAAATGTCTTGCAAATGTAAGCATATTTGTAAGGGTGAAAAAAAGGTCTATCTGCAAGGAAAAACCACCACTTAATGATGCCTGCTTTAATGTCAGTGCTTAGTGTCTTTTCGCTACAGCTGTGGTGAGAGTACTGCCTTTCTGTTATGTGTCGATGGAAATCTAAGAATCATTGAGAAAGTTTTCCATGTCCATAAAAATGAAATTTGTTTGGCTTGTTATCAAGGTCTCTATTCATGAAGACAGTTGTTTTGCCACGGCAGTTGCCATGAGCCTAACAGTGCTCTAACATGGAGCAGTTGTAAAGCATGGGTCTTTGCATAGAGGTGTTTAAAGACAATCATCCTCATATAGTTCATTTTCTGGAAATGTTTTCAAAGCTGAGGGAAGTTTTAGCAGAGAACAGGATCATAACTTTCTTTTACACACTGACTTGCTTGTATATGTATTAGAACTTTTTTTTTTTGAAAGTGCTGGTTGTCTTCACCTGTACCTTACTCATTCACTTCTGATGTGTCTATTCACTTTCTTGGCACAAATTGAAGCACAGAAAATTACCCTCCAAACATAAGAAAAAGTTTTTTTTTTTTTTTTTTTTTTTACCATGAGGCTGGTTTAACATAGGAGCAGTTTGCTCAGAGCAGTTGTGGGGTCTCCATCCTTGGAGATACTCTACTGAACTGGAGATGGCCCTGAGCAACCTGCTGCAGCTGACCCCAGACCTTCAGAAGTGCCTTCCGACCTTAGCTGTTTTGTGACCATCATTTGCCCAGCCTGCTTGCACTGCTGCAGTAGCTTAGCACGCTGCCTGTGCAACATGCATTCACCTGAACTTGCTGAGGATAGCCTGCTGCTGAAATGCATTAATGATTAAGTACAAAATAATGACTAAATAATTTATGTTGAGTAGAACACTTGCTTTAGGGCCATTCAACTGTTTGCTTATTCGGAAAGAGGTTGACGCTGTGTCTCGGGGAATAATAAATATTTCCATAGCTACATGAATTGCAAGTATGTTATGTCAGTTTTAAGTCATCTATTTCTAAACTGTAGAGACTATATAGTAGAGAATTTGTTTAGGGTAGCTTAGCATCAATCACACATTAACGGGTTAGGAAATGAGTGTTTGTACTATAAGAAGAATTAGAGTGCCAGCTTTCAAGTGGTCCAGAACATTAATCGTTTGAACTCTAGTAGTTTTGAGAAGCTAACTGCTCAAATAATTTAAAAAGCATTGTTGAAGAGATGTTTAAGTGATCACGAATTACTCAGTATGCTTTACAGTTTTTTTTGTTGTTTTGTTTTCCCTAGAAAACATTAGTTTTAGGTCAGTGATCAAAAGAGGAAATAATATCCTTGTTTGTCCTTTGATCTCTGGGAAATTACATCTGTTTATTGTCATTGAGTTACGTCCAAGGGTCTTAGGCTAGTTTTAATACTAAGAAAAATGAATGAAGTTTGGAAAACCGTTGCCCTTCTACCTTTAGGTAGTTTACATTCTCAGTGAGTCTTACCTTCAATGTGACATGTCAAAGCAAAAATAAATCTCTGACTTGTATGTTGTGTGTATTGAGACAAGCTGCAATTTGGTTGAGAACAAATACATAGGGAATGAAACCTAATGACCTAAATTGTTCCTGCATATAAAGCCATAAAATTGAAACCAAGTATGCATTTTGTTCATAGGTAAATGTTAATACTTCCTGCATGTGTAGGGTGAAGTAAAATAGATACTGTTGCTTAATAACAGGTTGTCTGCAGCACAGATCTTTTAAGCTTGCTGCAGAGGTGCCTGCAGTTAAAAAGAGGTGATATGAAAATATCAAATTTGTCAGGCTATGATTCTGTCTTACAGTGGTTTTTTATGTATACTTTTATTTTTTTGGTAATCAGGCTAAAAGGAATCTCTTTAACTCTTGTTTGGTTTCGATAAACAATCTCTTACGCTGCACTTGCCAATTTGTGGTCAGACATGTACGTTTTATTATGACTTCATTTGAAGTGATCCTTTGAGTGGATTGCCCATCTAGTTTTTTTTTAGGTTGGGGAAAATGACTTTCACGATTATTATAGTACAGTGCGTATTTAATTTTGATATACTGTTATTTCTTTAGTTTAAGAAGCGACATAATTACAGTTTATAATCGAGTACACTTCTATAGTTGTTTCTGGCTCCATTAAGACTAAGCAGTCTTTCTCTAATCAGCGTTTTGCTGTTACATGCTTTCTGCTAAAGTAATGTCTTCCTTTCTCATGCCAGAAATGAGATTGCTCTAGAAATAACAGTAACAAAATGAGAAGTAACGCATCTTTTGATATTGTTCAGCTTCATTTGCAAGTGAACTTTCATTAGTTGTAGAATGATTCAAATATGAGTGCTGTTTAGGAGCCTAACTGTTAGCTCCCACAAGGTCGCAGGAGAATTACTTTGGAGAAGTACCAGGTTTTTATTTTCTTTTTCACTCCCTTTTTTCTAACTGGTCCTTTGATGCTCTCTTCTCTGACTGTCCTCAGGCACTAAACTGGTCTCTTCATGTGGTTTTGGACCCTATGAGCCACTTGCTTTTTTTTTTTTTTTTTTTTTTTTTATACCACTGTGGCATCTGTGTGGTAATTGTCAAAACAGCTACACCATGTTCTCTGCAGCCAGTTCTGACATTTAGTTTAATGGCACATCTGAATTTAGATTTAAAGAATTCAACATTAAATCTGTCCTGGTTACACCTGACAAAACACTGCCCTGGAAACTTCAGAGATCAAGATCTTAACCTGTCATATTAATGGGCAATTATTCAAAGCACCTTCAGACTCCAAAGACAAGAGACAAAAGGAAAAATTGAAAAGCAAGTGAGGCAGTCAAAGGCTAGGGTAGCAAAGATGTTGCTTATTTTATATAGTGACATCATTTTTTTTGCTATAAATTTTAGCTTTTAAAAATACCATGAACTTAGATAAATAAGCTTGTGTCACTATTAATTAGCTAGTGACAATTTGTCTGCAACCTCTTTCTGAAGCAAGCAACATTAATAGGATTATCTTTTTTTAATTGCAGCATATCAAGCACCGTCTTCAAAGATTACAAGCTGGTTGGGAAATTGAAGAAGATACATTTCAGAGGTACACACCATATGGATATCAAACATTTTCAAATATTATCAGCACTCTCAACCCCTCTGCAAAACGCCATCTAGTACTTGCTTGCCACTATGACTCAAAATTCTTTGGACAACAATGGCAGGAGAAAGCGTTTGTAGGAGCAACTGATTCAGCTGTGCCTTGTGCTATGTTACTGGAGCTGGCACGTGCGCTCGATAAAAAGCTTCAGTTAATCAAGGTAATTTTTGTGTTTCATTTTAATTTCATTTTTTTCAGCAGCAATAGGTCTTAGGGTACTTCCACGTTTCCTCCCATAGCCTTTGTGTCTGATCCTCGGCTTCCTGTGACTGTAGTAAAACTCCCACTGACTTCAAGATGAATAGAATTGAGATCTGTATCTACTACTTTAGAGTACCTTTTCACATTAAAAATTCTCATGCAAAGGATGGATATCTAAAAATTATCTAGTAAATATACATTATACAAAAATAACAATTTATGTATGAATAATACATGCTACATAGACTCAGCAAGATATAATCCTCCTTTCTGTCTAAAAGGCACAGGACCTTGCTCAGAAGATCCTATCATATCCAGTAACACCTAGGGGTCATTGATAAATTATTGTTGCTTTCTGAATTACGTATTTTTTAAAATCTCAGTTGTATCCTGTTCTGGGAGATGGTTGAACTAATTGCTGCATAGGAGAGTTACACTCATGTCCCTTCACCCCATAATGATTTCAAGCTTTTCTTCTGGTTTTCTTTTATCCATTTGAATAGTTTATTTTTGGAACATGTGATGGCTGAGTGCAGGAAAGCAGTAAAGTAGTATAATATTAACAGTCCGTGTTGCCTATGCTATGAAAATCTGCTTTAAATTGCTGCCATTGCTAATCACAACAAGCTTGCAGGATTACAGATTCATGGTGCCATCTACTGGTACAGTATTTACTATTTACAGAAGACTACTTCTCTAACAGAGCTTGCACAGGAAAAGGTCTCTCAAATGCCTAACAAAGTGTTGGGAATACATTCAGCTCAGGTATTAAGATTACTTGTCAACAGTTGTTTCCAGAAACTGTTTTGGTCCATTCTGACATTAGAACATTTAAGAATTAGAAGGTTAAGAATATGTTGATATTTTTAATCCTAAACCAAGCACTCCTGTAATACATATGCTTTCATTTAGAAGCTCCATTTAGAATAAGTTTGCCTGATGGTTATTTATGGAACAACCTACACACCAGCTTAAAGACTGGCATTTTTCAGAAGTGATACATTTTTTGATTAAATTGTTTTATCATGTAAGATGACAGCACTTGACAAAAAGGCAGTCTAATTACTTTGCACAGGATACAATTTGTACAATCTGTAAACAAAATATTTTTGGGATCCATCTGCTTAATACATTAGCTATTTGCTCAGCTCCTAGTAGCATAACAGACTTTATTATGTTTTCAGCCAAATCTATTTATACTTTGATTTGAAGCTTTGATTTTTATCTTGATGTTGCTCCAGTTATACAGAGTAAATTTAGGATTAAGGGACAAAGACATCACCTGGAAATGTGTTAAACAGTAATAATAATACTTTCTAAAATTAAATGGTATTAAAAGTTTCCTGCAAAAAGTAATGCAAAATGCCTGCTATCAAAAGAGCTCTGTTCTGTGCAAAGGACAAAGGGCAGCAAAGCATTGCCATTAGAGAAATCCATAGATCACTGTGAGCATAATCAATATCATCTTGCCTGTGTGGGAAACATTTTATAGAAGTTTTCCACTACTGTTTATACTGGATCTGCTCCAGCTGGTTAGTTGTAGCCCATTACAGGACATGACTGCTGCCAGTAACCCCACCTTTTCAACCACATCATGCAATTTCACTTGCAGCATTAATTCATAGAGGGGTTAAAACATTTATAGCAACTTCCAAGACTACAGTTCCCACAGCTGTTGAGATAGCAGAATCAAACTGGGTTTAGCCATGTTGTAGAGTATTAGGAAATGCTGTCTGTGCAAACAAGGCTTGAGTTTAAAATGAGAGAGAGAAATGGTTCCTTCTACATGGGGAAGAAATTTCACCCAGGTGTCTCCTTTTGAGATGTTAAATGCATTAAACATATATTCTCAGTTTTTACTGCTGTGGTATTTTTGATTGTTGAAAGGGGAGGGCATATCTAGTCCACTCTCTGTGCTTTAGTTTTAGGGTAAAGTGGTAGTGAGTCCCCCTGGAGGAAAATAAACGGTCATTCTTCTTATGACTGACTGCTCTTTGTCATTCAAAGAGTCATCAACTTCTCAAATACATAATTCACCTCCACTGATGCACAACTGTAGCACTTTGTGGCACTATCAAGTAATAATATTACCACTAATATAGGGTGTTGCTGATTTGTCTCTTCATTATGTGAGATGATGTTTCTACCACCTCATTTTGCAGACCTGTCTCAACATACTCAGCTCATGTCTGCTAAAATTAGAAATGAAACTTTTAACCAGAACCAAAATGATAACAGACTAGAGAATATGTTGCTGTGCTAGATAAATAATGACTGATTGTTATCACTATTAGACCATAACACGTGTTTTAACAGCCATAGGAAGGTTTGCATGGGGTACCTTGAAAATACACCCCTGCTGAAGTGGCTTATATGACTACAGTATCTGTCCTTTATTTAATGTTGTTCTGACCAGAATCAGTTGCTACTTTTCATCCAACAGACCAGCTCAACATCAATACCAGACCTTTCACTTCAGCTCATATTTTTTGATGGTGAAGAAGCCTTTGTCCGGTGGTCACCTTCTGATTCCCTCTATGGATCAAAACACCTAGCTCAAAAAATGGTATCTACTCCACATCCACCTGGTTCAACAACCACTAATCAGCTGCAGGGCATAGTAAGTGGCTTTTACCTCCCTAATGAGTAATAGTAAATTACATTTTTAAAATATTTAATTAGTAATTGGCCAGATTCCCAAGAAATCATAAACACCACCAAAATTCAAGGAAGAAGCAGGCTTGTGGAAATGTTATGAGATGAAATAGAGAGCTGAAAAGAGCTTTTCAGGTAAACTTGTGTACACCTTCTCCCTCCAAGTATGAGGAGTCGTCATAGCATAATCAAGATACTCAAGTTTATTAGAATATAAACAAAGATACCCACCTTCTTCAAGAGAGATAATTCAAAGTGATTAGGAAAGAGCACAGACATAGTACCTGTCTATGAACTAATCTCCCCTAGCTCAGCACTAAGCTACAACAGGCTTGCTGTTTTCCTTTGATTCCTACTAATATTCTGTCTGCTCCCTTCTCCCTACTCCCTTCGAGTTCCCCTACTCACTGCTGAGACACTTCTACAGAGTCACTGTATCTTGTGACTCATAACATGGCTTTCCCTGGACAGCCTTTGTTGTTCTCGGGGGAAGAAGCAATTTCCTCTTCTTTCTCCCCACCTACCATAGTTTTTTCTTTTAAAGGGATATAACACACAAACTGCAAACAAAACAATGCAGTCTGCTTCAGCTTGAGGCACAAAGAAACCATTTACTCTTTGTCCTCCTCAGAAAGACAGTAAAATGCATCAGATGGGAATCAGGTTCTGCTAACGAGTTCTTCTCAGGCACCATGGCAGAAAAGCCAGACCTTTGGCCAGAGCTATCAAAGACCTAGTCATGACCTATACAGGAACCAAGAGTTTTCATTTCTGCTACTGTAGTAACACGAAGAATTCAGTATTAAAAGATTCTTTCTTCTGTAGGACCTGCTTGTACTACTGGATTTAATTGGTGCACCAAACCCAGTCTTTCCCAATTATTTTCCAAACACTATTCGATGGTTTCAGAGGCTTCAAGCAATTGGTAAGGAGAGGTGTATGGATATTGGGTTAATTTGAAAATGTAGTGTGTAGCTTCTAAATGTATTAAGTCCTGTTAATCAGATTTTTAGTTTATTTTTCAGTTCTAATGTTCAATAATGTAAATGTTAAATATGGTCCTTAAACCCATAAAAAGGTTTTAATAATAAAGTAACTGAGGAAGATTCTCAGACACTTGGAAGCCATGAAGCAGATTCCATTAGTGATTCTTGGGAGTGGCTTCACTTCTGGGTTTTATTTCTCACTTCTGTAAAATGATGGTAACAGCACCAACATTGAGTTTTTCCAAGTATGAAAATATTGCAAAAGACACCAGCTCCTTTTCTTCTTTAGTGGAAAAAGCCTCCATGGGAGAGGAAAAATAATTCAAATGTGCTAACATGCCTCATATAATTCAAAAGTTGAATAATCACTTTCATTGTGAATTACAGAGCAAGAGCTACACAACATGAATCTGTTGAGGAATCACCTTGTTGAAAGGCAGTACTTCCAGACTACTTTACATGGAGGCTTGGTTGAAGATGACCACATACCATTTTTATTAAGAGGTACCTGTAGCTCTTGTATTTTGAAGTGTAAGTTCAGTAACATTTAGTGAATGAGCAAGAGCACGTGATCCTGTTCTTCAAGCTTATCTGCCTGAGCCTGAGGTTTCCAAATCCAGCTTTACACGGGCCAATATTCACAGCTTTGGAAAACATACCCAAATAAAAGCAGCAATAAAACATGCCCATCATCATTTTGCGTGAGCACAGCTCCAATGGGACAGAGGATAACAGAAATTTCTGTCAGCAGTAGTGTCCTGCAAAGAAAACCAACTCTGATCCAGTGGGTTATTACTACACAATCACATTAGCCTGCCACATACTCTTTGTAGGAGCAGTGAAACACTCAAGGGTTGTATCTTCAAAGACTGCAAAGATCTCTAAAGATCTGTTGCCAAAGTTACCACAATGCTCACTATTGCTTGTTTAAATTTAAAGGCACTGACTCCTGCAAAACCTCACATACTCAGATATCTGCATTCCCTGAAGAGAATGGTGATTTCACAGCTGTCAGCTTGACACATGGGAAAGGTGCATGCAGTAGCCAGCAGAAACAGCAAAGGACACAATATGCCTGAAATCCCTCCTGGAATTAGGTGCATAACTGGGAAACTGGGATTCCCTACCTAAGCAGTTCTCCTGGCAGACACCCATGTCATAACCTCTGACTTTGTTTTAATTCTTTTCCTTTGGGATGCAATCAAAGAACAGGAAAGCAGTTGTACTACTGCTGCCACTTTGTCAAGTTACTGGTCAGTGAGTAAAGCACTTGTCCAAGTTTAAGATGTGGATTTGATGCCCTTCTCAGTTCAAGCACCCAGCAGAGCATCTTCAAAACTAAGGTGGGCCAAAGAAGGGTAGTAAACTCTTCTGACTGAAATTTTCCACTACACAGCAAGGACTACAAGAGAAGGGTTAACCAAAAAGGAATGTAACACTACCTCAAAGAAGAGAGTATTTGCCTAGAAAAGGAGGGAGTTACTGTCACATCCAGCCCCTAATTTTACCATTGCTTATGCTTTTTTTACTCCCAAGTAACGCACAGAGCTCTGGCAGCAGGCACAAGAGCAGCTACACCTCTCTGCTCCTGAGTGCTCTCTTCACTGAGCTGTGCATACTGTCTCCTGCTCAATGGCTCTTCAACTCCATCAGTCTTTCATTTTTCACACAGTGGCAGGGCCCAGGTCCAAAGAAACCAACACAGCCATCTTATAGACTCTGGGGTTTTAAAAAATCCTACATAGGAGAAGCTGATGTGAAAACCAATGGCTACACCTCAAAATATTTTCTAATAATACAATTAACACCTAGTGAAGAAAACAGATTCCTAAGTGGCAATGGACCTGAAAACTGAGAGGAAAAGCTGTAAAACAGGAAAAAGGCTTGAGACAAACAATAATCCCCTAAAAAAGCTATCAGGAAGCAGAAGACTGATTTAACTCCTCTTCTACCTAGAAGTTGCAGTATGCACAGGTGGTTTGATGTATGTCTATATCTCTATATATAGAGATAGATACACATGCACACAGTGATACACATTATTTTACTATTTATGGAGAGGACTAAAAAATGCTTGAAAAAGTGCTCAGTCTTATAACACTGTCACAAGAACGTGGTAATCACTTTTCAGTTTGGGGAGCTGCAGTGGTTTTGCTGCCATTTTTGTAGCTCCTACACACAGGATCAACAGTTATAATGCAGAGGATCTCAAAAAACAAAAACAAAACCAACCAAAAATCCAAGTATCACAGTAAAATTATTAGCCATGGGTACCTCAAAAAAACCCAAACCAACCAAACAAAAAACCCCCAACAAAACAAAACAAAACCCCAAAAAAACAAAGTGGGGAAGTACTCAAAGGGAAGGAAGGTGTCAGTTTTAGCAAACACAATGAAATGAATGGGCTGCAGTTACAGGCTTCAAAACCAGAGAAGGTAAAAGGAAGCTGCAGTGATGTGCACCCCTCTGTAAAGTAAGCTAATTGAGTAGTTATCTGACTTTACTGCTAAATGGCAACATATCAATTGTCTTAACAGAACTTCTCCAATATTTCTTCTCCAAATTCCACTTTCCTCCTTACAGGGGTTCCAGTTCTGCATCTGATTCCATCCCCTTTTCCTGCAGTATGGCATACCATGGAAGACACAGAAGAAAACCTTGACAAAACCACTATCGACAATCTCAGCAAAATCCTGCAAGTGTTTGTACTGGAATATCTAAACCTGTGATAGACAGAATGGCAACAAATTGTACTCCATTCCAAATACTGTTTATCCACCTTCACATTTGCTAATTAATGGCACTGGAGAGCACTAAAGTGAAGCAAAATAAGATTGTTCTTGCTAGACTGGTTATTGATTCAGCTGTTCCTCATAGCCAAGTAAGATAGCATTAATTAAGAATTAGTTTCAGCCTGGAAAGAATTTGTTCTTTCCATGTTCTACCTTTGAATAAACAAACAAAAACAAAACAAAAAAAAACCAACCAGAACTTTTTCAGCTTGTTATAACTGTTTTATGTCACATATTAAGATCCCAGGAGAGAATGCCTCCTGACCTAAATGTTAGCCACAGTTTTTACAAGGTGTATTAACTTTTGCAGTGTTCAGCAGTGGAAATTTATACTACATTATCAAAAGAGGCAACTTTGGGTTGAGCTAAACCACTTCATCCTGAAATGAGTTGCTAGAACTCCTGAAACACAGAAGCTTTCTAATCCTCTCTTCCACCTCTCCTCCTTCTCCTACATGGATGGCTGCAAGGGCTCTTGTCCACAGACAGCAAGCCACCAGGAAATACGAGAAATAACCCAATTTCAATTTTCGCCCTGTCGTTTATTGGATACATTTTGATCCAAGAGTACTGGGGCATGATGAAGGTATGCAGGGGTTTCCATTGTGCTTTGGTTGCAACACAGAAGATAAATATTGAAGAGTAGATGGTGTATGGGAGCAATGCCCTAGCACACATCATTCATTCTCATGAGAATCATTCACAATTATCATTCACACATGATATTAATTATCAAACACACAATTATCATTCACACATGAGAATCATTCACACCCCACCCAAAAAAAACCCACAAACAAACCAACCCCCAAAACAAACACAAACCCAACAAAAACCAAACCAACACAAACTTGCTTTTAAAATACAGATTACCTCAAAAGTAATCATACCAGGAAAGTGATCACTTAAGAAACTCATTATATATATATAAATATATACATATAATTTAATGGTAACGTGCTATCTAAAGAGTAAAATAAGCATGTGAATCAGAAGCAAGACAACTTTTTAAGCATCAAAAAGTAAGAACAAGCCATAGCCTATATCAGAAAAACTATACTCACCAGTTTAACAATCCCATGCTTTTCCATTCCTTACTGGAATTATTCCATAAATTTAGTATAACACTGTCAAATATCTAGCCTGGACTGAAATTAAGACAAGAAGCCAGAAGAATAGTGTTCAAATGCTACCTACAGAATTAAGGTTTCCACTGGTGAGAAAAAGATGGAGAGCATTTGAAGAAACCAAGCTGGTAGAGGATAAATTAAGGAAAAACAAGTCAGTATTTTACTGCTTGCAATTTCTTCCATTATAAAGTTCTATCCTGGGCAAAGAGATTTTAAGAGGAAATAAGCTATGGGGTTGTATGTATGTCAGATTTGGCCTGTATTTTACCATTTTCCTGAAGCAAGTATTTCTGAACATAAGAGAGTATTGAAATACACATTTTAAAGTCACGCTAGAAATGTGTATTTACAGCAATGCAAATTCATAAAAAATTACTATTATAGGACAGCCTGAAAATGAAATTCAACCTGGTTTTGTTGCTCAAAATGAAACAAAAGCATTTAACATTTTCTGATCACTTTAACATTTGTGTGAAATGTTTCTATTTTTGCATGCAACTTCTGAAACAGAATACAATGAAAATTCTAAAAATCAGATGTGTTTATTTTCAGATATTACTGTACATCTGTGTACATACATCAAAGCTATATTAACTCTTTGCTATCATATTTTCCTCTACTTCAGCCCATGAGAAAACATTCTAAACAACTACATTAAATCTTCTGAAGTATGAATACTCTGAGCAGTATAAGGCACCTATTGCACCCTCTTCAGTGGCAAAAAAAAAGGTAACAAAATAGCTATATACAGAAATATTAAACATAAATTTGTGTGGCAAATTTTGCTTTTACAGATGAACTCCTGTACTTCATACTTTGCAGGGCCTTTGAAAAATGCAGTATGCATTTGCAGTGTGAGCTGCTACTCCTTCAAGAATTTGAAAGTTCACTTAAAAGAGGCTTCCTTATGAAATGTGGGATCAGAGGGTTGTTGTAACTGGGAAAAGTCTAATATTTTAAAACTCTAATAGTGTTAGTTGAAACTATAATTTAACCATGGAGTACACCAAATCTCTGGCATGTCAATTTTATCACCAATTTCTCACTGCCTGAGCATGTAGGTGTCCTCAGAGATGAGATACAGGTTGGTCTAGTATGAGTCAAATTCAAAACATCAAGAGCTTTTGTTCGGTTGGGTTTTTTTCCCCTTGGGCTTTTAGGGATATTTTTTTTTGGTACAGGAAAGGATGGCCATCTCTTAACTGGATATGAGTTCTGGAAAAGGCTTAAAGAGGCATGGGTCTTCATCTTAGTAACCGATATGATCCATCATTCATTTAAAATATAACTGCTGGAAGAAAAACATACATCAGCCCAGTAACCATGTGAATCCAAGAATCTAAGCTCCCAAAAGCAGAATTTGAAGTAGTCAGTAAAGCAAAGACATGGTGCAAGGTGGTTCTCACTGGTACTGAGGCAGAGGAGAACAAGCAGGTAGGAGAAAGTCTAGCCATTTGATAAAATGCCCAGAAAACAAAACCAAAATCAAGTGAAAAGACCGGGACTGACATCTCTTCCATCTCAGCATCAACAGTGAATATCATTAAGTATCCAGACCTGTAGGATGTGCACATGCACAGTACAAAAAAATCACTTCAGAATGCAGAGACAGTCTTTATGTTTAGAAACCATCCAGAGATAGGTTCTTTTGTCCTTTTTGGATGGTAGCAACAGGGGACGGAAACCAACCAAAGGACTTCAACTGCTTTAATAAATTCACAGATCAGCAGAATTGCTGCACAGATTCTCTCCTTGAATAGGATTTATCACCTCAGTCAAGTGTGGGGGGGTAATCATCAATGTACCACCCTTGAGATGCTGTCACTGGCTTGTCAAGAGTCCCCACAAAGGTGTACATGGTTATTACCTGGACTAAGGTAATGAAGAACAGAATGAACTAATGAGCTATTACTCAATAGGTAAAGCTGCAAACCCCACCCATATTACATTACTTATTTGTATTGTAGCATGTGCTTTAGCTCCTTGTGCATCAGGACAATGAAGTTTTTTGCAAGAATCTTAAGCCTAAGCACTGGGACTACAAAACCCTTAAATTCTCTAAAGCTTGGCCCATTTACTTACAAGTGAAGTGATCCTATTCAATCACATCTGGAATAAGTTAAGGGTGGAATAACAACAAATCCTCTGATAGGCAGAAATGATAGCGAGTACCAATCCTCTTTTTTCTCTCTAGCCAGAGCAGCATTCCTGTCACCAGGAGTGAAGACATCATAAATTAGCAATTCCTATTCACCACATTTCAAATAAACATTTAGATTGTGACCACCTAACAGCAAAATACAGTTAGAAAAGACAAGATACAGTAAAAATGTTTTCTGTAGAATTATTACAAGGACCCAGTCTACATCGGTAGCAGACCCATCTAAACAATTCTGAAGTTTCACACATCTGCTCGTCGAGATTGCAGTATCACCCGAGAGCATCACTTAATACATATAAAAAGATAACTATAAAATCTGGTACACAAATTACCACTTTTTCCTTGGTATTTAAGGATGACACTGATTTTATTTTCCTTGTATAAAAGGAGACATTTTACTTGGTGCTGATTTAACAAATATTCTTAACATACTCAGAACAATAAAGCAGCTGAAAAGCTGTTCTAATTTCTAAAAGAATCTTTATCATCTGCCCATGTGATATATATGTAAACAATCACTCAAAAAAATAATTTTGTTAAAGTGATTATTATATTGCACTCAGAATTCTGGGATTCTCATTCTCCCTTCTTATTTTAAAAGAAAGATCAGCTTCATTTTTTAATAAAATGGAGCTTTAATTTTCTACTAAAAACAAGTAGGCATGCAATCAATATAATACAATGTACCTAAAATGTCAAGAAAATGGCAGGTGTTTGGTTATGAAACTGGAGTAAGGAACAAGTCTCAAATAGGCCACACAAGAGTAGTATATTGTAAACATTCTGTTGACTCTAAGGTGTTGCAGATGCTGTGGAGAGTGCAGCCTAGTTCAGCACCCAACAGATACAGAGAATCTTTTGAAGTGTTCTGTACTTCAGTGAACTTCCATGCAGCAATGGCATGTGTAATAGACTACACATAAAGAGTAACAAACGAAAGGTGATTACTAAACTAATACTGACCTCACAGAAACACAGCCAATCGTTTTAAGTTCATTGTAATCTTCAAATGCAAATTTTCCAGGGCATTACACTTTCTAACACAGCCATGAAACTGTTACTCTTCCTGCAAATGAAGTACAGAACCAGATTCCCTACTTTTAGCTTACACAGATTGTATACCAGTGGCAGTAGGGAAACTACCCTCAGCCTAAAACATTCCAGCAAGATACCATCAGGCAGAACGTCACCTTGCTTCATTTGCAAGAGTGATGCCCTCCTCCATGCACTGGAGTGAGAAACATAGGTAGTGGAGAGGGGAGGGCGGGAAAAAAAGTAAAGCAATGTCCTTATGCAGAAAAAGAAATCCTCAGCCAGTGTGAAGAGGCCACAGATCTTTAAAATTCCAATGAAGGCTGTTTTCTCAACTCAGTTCTACAAGAGAAAGATTTCTTTATCAAACCCATTATCTTCAGGTAACATATCTTTGGAGTCCCTGAGATACTACAGCTGTATATAACCACCCTGGACAAATGGAGAGACTTAATTCACATACAGATTAGCAAGGTGGAAGCCAATATATTAGTACCCTGAGTTGTAAATGAAACGATAGGAATGGGTAACCCATTCCTCAACAGCCAAGAGGTGCAGAACAGTGCAGAGGAGGTATTGGCAAGGGAACTGTAAGATACATACTGCACAGGAAAACAGAAAATAAATGAAGTATTTCTAACAGGCCTTTCTCAGTTACCAGAGCAGTGAAGAAAAAGACAGCAGTCTAAGGGAAGAGCTTCCTGAGAAAGACCCTGAAGAAATATGGCCTTCTAGATGTACAGTACAATGATCATGCAAAAGCAGAGACAAGCTAGGGCAATCTTGTTCCAAGCGTGCCCCAAAGGTTATGCACTCAAGCAATGACTAAGAACCGTCAGCGATCACTGATCTGTACTCTGGATATAAACCAGGAATACTAATAGATACATTTTTTCCCTGAAACTACAGGAAAAAAATACAAAGAGGAAAAATGCAAAGTCACAATAGAATCAGAGAATACTTTCCATAGTCAACAATTAAATACTGGCTTCGGAAACAATACAGCCTTCTGCTCTTTATCTTAAATAGGGTTCATCATAAAAAAAGAGGTGCTTGTAAAATCTTAAGTTTGAAATATTTTATTTCCCAGTATATTGCTAAATAATTTTGCAGTCAAACAAAAAAAGTATCAGAAATGAATATGGAATACTTACAACTAGAAAACAGTTGCTGAACCATCTGAATTTCTATAAAAGTATCAATAAAAATGTAAAAATATGGTCCCACAAAATGAATTAGAATCTGAAATGCCAGATTGTCTTCACCATGGCCACAATATGAAGATGGATTTTTGCAATCAAAAACTAATTGTGACTTTGCCAAAAGATGGCTTAATATAACAATCAAAACATCTGTAAAAACTGGGACTTGTATTTATGCAATTTCCTATTCTTTCAGCTCTTCATCATTCAATAAGCAGTTCTCCTTAGAAAAAAATGCTGCGTGGTCACAATTTTAGTCTCTCACGGAGTTGTGCTATTATCTCAATACATTATTGGGAAAATAAGGACAGCAAATAGAAAGCTGAATAGAAATAGACACTCCATAAAAACTACCTGCAAAGTATTGTAAGTCTGGAAAATACTTGTGGCATTACACAAGCTACTGCTGATGCAAAGAAAAAAAATGAAATTTAACCATTTCATGAATGTGAACAATGCACTTGTTCTCAGCCACTTAGAATGATCTGACATTCCAAATGTTTATAAAAATTGGGTAATAAAGGAATTAAGTCAATACCCTTAAGTACAATAAATAATGGTGTTTATTATGGTCGGGGTTGACCACGAGTGTTTGTTCCATATCTGCTTGGGACATTTGTAAAACCAGTTCTGAATCCTTGAGTTGCTCCCATTCCCGGTATTCCAAATCCTTGATTGAGTACACTGCTGTAGGCTGTGGATCCATGATTAAAGCCCAATCCATAAGGCCTTGTCTGAGTGTTTAAAAGGATGACTGGACTCACATTTTTGCCTGGTGCATTAAAAGAAAATTCTGGTGGTGGGCTGCTGGGCTTAGCTGGTGTGGAGGTAACAGGGTTCAAATTATCAGCAGCTTTTAGAGATGGCATTGGAATAACATGATGATCCGAAAGGTTCAGAATATTGTTTGCGATAGGCACAGATGATAAGGTAGGTCTGATCCAGTCATCTTTGAAAATCTGAACAGTCAAGGTAGACACCAATGTGTATAATCTGTTAGTGACATGGGCAAGTACCATTTGTTCATTTGCATCTCTCCGAATTCGGACATGTACTGATCCAGCCTAGAAAGTGACAAAAGCAAGTAGGCTGTTAACTGTTACTTCAATAAAGATTATTCATATGCATTCAAGAAGAGGTAAGTTACCCTGAGGAGAGAATTACTCAAAGACCTTTTGCAGTGAAGACTACCAACTAAACTGAGAAATTGAGAAATAATTCCATAATTCAGATACATTTTGATCTTTCCTAATGCGCTGATCTCTTATGAACATATCAGGACCATCATTCAGTGAGTTTTAAAACAAAACTATAAAATACACCATGTAATAACAGGAAAGGCAAGGCAACAGGCAGGAAAAAAAGTGGTCTAAAAGAAGAACAAAGTCCATATGCCATATTTAGGAAAACGTTCCATCACTGTGCTGTTCGAGCAGTCAAAACAACAACAGGCATGGCAGGCACACTTGAGTTGGCAAGAATATTCACTGGCAAGAATAGAGGCAATGCCCTTTCTGGAATTCAGATTAAGAGTTTCTCCTGGATGTGCATGTAACTGCAGGCTGCCCCCGCCTTCCTCTCAGCAACACGATCTCATTTACCTTGAGCTACTCTGGGGAAAAGAACAGGACACAAAACAGGACCACTCACATGCTTTTTCAGTTCATATTTAATAAAGAATACGGTTCACAGCTTGTGACCTACATAGGCCATTTTTACATCAGACAGTGCAGCTGAAAATATATCCAGGTTTGGGAAGTTTCTACTACAATCTGGAAGATTCCAAGAGGTAAATAAGCGTATAAAGGCTTTGTAATTATCTATGCTCAATCCAATAATGCTGTGATCCAGTATTCTGGGTGGCAGAAGAGTAAACTGAACGCTATTTTCACATCAGTCAGTCAGAGTTGCTGCCTTTTTAAGAAAGGCAATAAAGTAGCAGAAAAATTCTAAGAGTCTTAATTTTCTGTCACAACATACCTGCATCAACTTAGGCATAACCAAGTTCTGTGTGATCATTTTGTATGACAAAACAACCCCTTCATTTCTTTCAACTTACAGAGTATCAGTACACAACTGTGTCCACTTCCTCCTGCACAAATGCTGCAAACATACAATTCTGTAGACCTTCAGTACCTGAAGGTTTACTGTTTTCTTTTTCTCCTCTCTGAGAATTTACACTAATACACCATCTGAAAAGTGTCTTCGCTATTGTTTGGGGTTTTCTTCACAGCCAAAATACAAAAATTCTACAGTTCCAAAATGCATGCTGTAATATAAATAATAATAACCAGTAACTAAGCCTTAAAAATATATAAGGGATGGGAAGAGAAGAAATCACAAGGACTGAGTACTGACTACCGATTTTTTTAGATTTAAGATTTCAAAAGAAAGATCTAATTTTTTTATTTAAAAAAGGTAGTAACCGACAATTCTTTTAAAGGCTAAACTGACAATCTCTTTTTAAAGGCTAAAAGGACAATAAAGACATAACTTACCAAACTGCCAAAACCTAATGTCCAGAAATGCTCATTTCGAACTTCCAAGACACCATCCAAAGTTGAAACCTATTTTTATACAAACGTGCAGAAATACAACAGAACTGTTTCAAATGCTTTTAGAAATGTACTTTTACAGACAACTGAATAATACAGCATTTTCAGTAGTGAAATAAAAACTTCCATACACAGGACGGACAATGTCTGTTAACGATACCTACTATACTTTTGCTACCCTGACATATCCAAATCTATAAGAAAAGTGGATTTAAGTAACTCATTTCAAGTAACTCTTGCTGCCAAATCGCATTATTTTCTCATCTTGATATGCTTTAAAGTCAACAGCTGCCTGTACTCCTTTTCCTCTCCTCACTCACATTTGTAAACCACTTCAATGGTAGCTTAAATTTACTTAATAAAAACAACAGCCTGCACTACTTTGACAAATTTGTTCCAGATATCTAAGATGAATAGTGTCATTTGGGTAGCAAGATCCAATTTTTCTACCTGCATCCAAAAAAAATACATTA
>JANHGN010004662.1:0-64333 GCA_024605025.1 Megaceryle maxima | reverse complement strand
GGTGTATCAGCCACTCCTCCCAGTTTTGTGCCATCAGCAAACTTGCTGACTGTGCATTCTGTTCCCTTATCCAGGTCGTTGATGAATATATTGAATAGTACTGGTCCAAGTACCACCCCCGAGTGACTCCACTAGATACAGGCCTCCAACTAGACCATATCCCGCTGACCACAACTCTCTTGACTTCTTTCCTTCAACCAGTTCACAATCCCCCTCACTACCTGATCATCCAGACCACACTTTATCAGTTTAGCTGCAAGGATGCTGTGGAATGCAGTGTCAAATGCTTTACTGAAATCACGGTAGACCACATCTACTCCTCTATCATCATCTATCCACCTGGTTATGTCCTCAGAAAAGGCTATCAGGTTGGTGAAACATGACTTCCCCTTGGTAAAACCATGTTGACTGCTCCTCATGACCCTCTTATCCTTGATAGGCCTGGAGACAGCACTACGAATAAGTTGTTCCATCACCTTTCCAGGGATGGAGGTGAGGCTGACCATTCTGTAGTTACCTGGGTCCTCCTTCTTGCCCTTTTTGAAGACTGGAGTGACATTTGCTTTCCTCCAGTCCTCAGGCACCTCATCTGTTCCCCACAACTTACCAAAGATGATGGAGAGTGGCCTAGCAATGACTTTTGCCAGCTCCCTCAGCACCTGCAGGTGCATCCCATCAGTATCCATGGATTTATGTACATTCAGATGACTTAAGTGATCCTTAACCCAGTCCTCATCAACTAAGCAAAACTCATCTTTTATCCTGACTTCCTCTGGGGCCTCAGGGGCCTGGGGCTCCTGAGGGCAGTTTACAGTAGTATAGACAGAGGCAAAGTAACTCCACCTTCTCCATATCCTCTGTCACCTGTGCACCCTCCTCATTCAACAGTGGGCCTACATTGACTCTAGTCATCTATCTGCATTGTATTTGAAGAAGCCCTTTCTGTTGTCCTTGACCTCCCTCGCTATGTTTAACTCCAAGGACACTTTAGCTTTCCTAGTTGCCTCCCTACATTCTCTGACAATGGTCTTATATTCATCCCAAGTGGCCATCCCCTCCTTCCAGGATCTATATATTCTTCTCTTCCACTTGAGTTTGCCAATCAGTTCCCTGCTTAACCATGTGGGTCTCCTGGCCCCCTTTCTTGATTACCTACCTGCTGGGATGCTCTGATCCTGAACTTTGAAAAAGTGGTCCTCTAAAAATAGTCCAACTGTCTTGTTCCCCTTTACCTTCTAGTACCCCAAAATTATTCATTTCAATGATGTTGAGTTTCTTCCTTCCAGGCTGATAAGACTGTCAAGGAGATTTGTATGGTAGAGTATTTCCAAGATAAATTCCAGTCTTCCCCTAAAGTGTTGTTCTTCATTTCAAGGCAAAGTCTAAGATCCTGGAATAACATACACAGAACACTGGGCCTTTCTGCCTCAGTGCAGTGAATCTATTTTCTAATGATATCAAGATATACGATCTACTAATAATATTTTAAATAAGTTTAAAAATGGCATATAAAAGTTATACAAATCACCCAAGCTGGTGTTTGTTACTCAGCAGATGATTGAAATGCCTTCATTTTCTACTTCTGAATAAGTTACTTTCTTCCCAGGTATAGATTTGTGTATTTTATTTCTTTGTGATATTTTCAGAAAACAAGGTGTTTGATTTGGATACTAAACTGGTTTCATTTAGAAGGCACAAGGATACAGTAATGGAGAACTATTTCCTTAGGAAGAATGGTAGCTGAATGAAGAGAAGTCTTGAAAGGAGAAAAAGTTCTTAATATTCACAAACATATTTGAGTTGTGTTTTATGTTCTGCTAGAAAGAAGCCTGTTCTTCTTGACTTAATGGCATATAGATTTCCAAATAGATTGCCCACTTAATTATCCAGCTACCATTTATTAGGCTAGGAAAACACAGTAACAAAAGATATTTGTAAAAACTTCGGGAAGATGATTATTCTGAATGAGATTTTTCTCATCTGGTTTTACTTAACTGTTTTAAGAAGTGTTCTATTTTGAAAGAAAATCTCACGTTACAATCAAAATGAGCAAAAGTATGTTTTGTAACATTTAAGTCATGTGGTGACATGGATATAAAGATGTAAGCTCTCCAGTGAAAAATCATAGTGAAGCATTAGTTTTCAGATGCCAAGTAATAGCTTGAATTTTTAAACTAATTGAATTATTTGTCCTTTTGTTTGGCTGCATTTTACCTGGTGAATTAGTGGGTTAGATAAATATTATATAATTAACATCAAAAAAAGTGTTTGAGATGCTTTCATTGGCTATTTGTGGTCTGGATGTGCATACACTTTGCTGGGTAAAAACTGGCTGGATGGCTGAGCCCAAAAAGTGGTAGTAAATGGAGTTAAATCCAGTTGGTGGCTGGTCACCAGTGGTGTCCCCCAGAACTCTGTACTGGTGCCAGTCCTGTTTAACATCCTTATCAATGATCTGGATGAGGGGATTGACTGCAGCCTTAGTAAGTTTTTAGATGACAGCAAGCTAGGTGAAAGTGTTGATCTGCTTGAACTTGGGGAAGCTCAGCAGAGGCATCTGGACAGACTGGATCATTTGAACAGGGCCAGTTCATGAGTTTCAGCAAGGCCAAGTGCTAGGTTCTGCACTTTGGCCACATCAACCCCCAGAAGCGCTACAGGCTTGGGGAGGAGTGGCTGGAAAACTGCTCAGCAGATAGGGACCTGGGGATATTGATTGATAGCCAGCTGAACATGAGCCAACAGTGTTCCCAGGTGGCCATGAAGGCCAACAACATCCTAGCCTGTATCAGGAACATTGTGGCCAGTAGGACCAAGGAAGTGATTTTACCCCTGTATTCTCCACTGGTGAGGAAGCATCTTGAGTGTTGTGTTCAGTTTTGGGCCCCTCGCAAGAAGGACATTGAGGTACTAGTACATGTCCAAAGAAGGTCACAAAAGCTGGTAAAAGGCCTAGACTACAATGTCTGGAGGAGTGGCTGAGAGAACTGGGGTTGTTTAGTCTGGAGAAAAGGAGTCTGAGGAGAAAAGGAGTCTGACCTTATCACTCTCTACACCTACATGAAAGGATGTTGTAGGGAGGTGGAGGTCAGTCTGTTCAATCAAGTTAGAAGTGATAGCACAAGAATAAATGGCCAGAAGTTGCATCAAGGGAAGTTAAATTGGGTATTAGGAAAAATTTCTTTACTGAACAGATTATCAGGCATTGGAACAACTTGGACATGTCAGTGGTGGAGTCCCCATCCTTGGAGGTATTTAAGAGTCATGTAGAAGTAGTGTTGAGGGATACAGTGTAGTCAAGGACTTGTCAGTGTTAGGTTAATGATTGGACTAGATGATCTTAAAGGTCTTTTACAATCTAGATAATTCTGTGATTCTGTGATTCATAAAAAAATAAAAGAAGTCCTTTGCTTAGCAGTTTAAGCTCCTAATATAAGCATGACCTTCTTCCCTGAGTTAGAGATGATGAAAAAGGGAAGGAGAGCTACAGCTACGATAGGACTGATGTTTATTGAACTGAGGAAAAAAACCCAAGACAGTTCTGCAGGTCATTTCCAGCAATTAACCTGCAGATACTCATTTAACTAGCCCCTTTGGAACACTATTTCCAGAACATACTTTATTCAAAACATTCACATAAGATCAAAGAATAGCAGGTTTGATAAGGAAGCTTCTGAAGAGCACAACCATTCATGTAACTATTTGGTTTGCTTGTCAAAAACTTCTAGTGTGCAGCCAGCAAAAGAAACAGGAATTTGCTATATTTTTACTTAGGTATCTCCAAGGGTTTATTTTAAATTATATTGTAGGAGTCTTGACTGCTAAGTGTTGTTTTTCCATACTGTGTGGAAAGATTCTCCCAGGGACTTTTATAATAATTTTGCAGCTGAGCCCTGCAACATGACTAGATCTCTCAAAAGACTAAATAATTTTTCCCTGCTAATGGTTCTTAATTTTCTTTTAGGAGGAAATAAAATTCATAGTGAAAATCATTCTTTATTAAATGAAATTTATAAGCTGGGACACAGAAAACAAGATTGAACCAAAACTTCTATTTTTGTTGCAAACTGCTTGTTAACATTCAGGGATCTGCAATATAGTTAGGAAGTGTGTATGGTCTTTGCTATTCCTCATTTCTTACCAGTCTGCCCAGGACTGAAGAAAGGAATAACTCTTACTCATTTTCCCAAATTTTTCCTTTTGCTGATAGGATTCTAGTGTGTCCTTCAAGAGGAAATTGAGTTTATGGACTGTTAAATCCATAAGGAAAAAAAAAATATTTAATATGAATATGAGAGGGAAAACAATGCTGTCAAGGAAAGCCGCAGGAAGCATCTGAAGAATTACATTGTTACGTTGTTATGTGGGAAACAACACCTAGGACTTTATTGAGACTTCTGCAGTTTTTCTGATCTGTAGCTGTCACATTTAGTTAATAAAGCTCCATGGGATAAAATATTTGTTTCAGATGAGCAGCAGAGTCCCCCTGCTTCCACTCATCCTGCAGTAATGGTACCCCCTTGACTCTCCCCCCGTCACTCCCCTACTCCCCATAGGATGCCCACACTGAGGAGGAGGAAACAGCACTGGGACTGGTCCAGAGGGATCAGGGTCCTGCCGGTGGGTTGGTATGTGGGCCCTGACAGGCCATCCAAATGCTCCCGGGCAGCACGAGTTCAAGGAGGATGCAAATCTGATTTTCCCTCTACCTGTATGTGGGTTTTCCAGAAGCACTTTGTGTCCTTGCGACTCCCACTCTTCTGAACTTCATTTCTGTTAGTCAAGTTAAGAAGGCATTGGAGAGGGAAAGGGAGAGAGGATGATGGCTAGGCCAACAAATTATGCAGCCACATAATTGAATTTCCTTTGGAAATCAAGGTATTAATAGAAAACAGTGAGCAATCCGTGCTAGCGAGGTGTTACTTGTCCACAAATGACTGCAGTGATAGCCGTCTCCCACCTGTCACTCACTAGACTGTGTCAGAGTGTCTTCCTACAAGTCAAAGCCATCTCCTTACGGCAATTACCATGCTCTTTGTCAGACCTCTTGCACAAGAGCAGTGTAACATGTGCTTTTCAGGGTTTACTATCTAATGAAATACTCTGAGAAACCCATAAACACTGCACGGGAAATTGTAGTGTGCTGTGTCAAAAACTATGTTAAGGCCCTGTGTATACTTTTCCCCTGGGGGCGGTTATTTCATAATAGGCACAGGGCATTGCCTCATAGATTCACACCAGCTTTCATCTTTGGGTATGCAGAAGCAGTGTAGCTTCAGATGTGAATAAATGGTCCTAAATTTCTTGGGCAGAGCATCATCACTGGGATGTCTTGCAGAGAAACACTTAGAGATGGATGCTCACACTCAGACATTTGCCAGAAGTGTTCCTTTGGGGTCTGACAGATTTTACATGACATGATGGATGCAATCCACAAGCACGTTGGGAAGCCTTGAGGGCAGTCAGCTTATCTGCTATGCCACCCAATGATCTCCTTAGTAAATGGACAATGTTAATGCTTCCTCTGTAAAGTACCTCTGAATATACAGAAACCCAAAACCTGACCGGTAGGCTATTAAAAAAAAGTGTTCCACATATTTAGTGTTTCTATAATGTGAAAGAGCAATCTTTTTCACAACTTGGGAGTGGACAGTTGGCCACAGGGCAATAACAGAGCTTTATGTTGATAACTTCTTTAAATTCATGTATTAAGACATGAAATATATATACATTATGATTTTAGTGGCACGTGAAAGGGGCAATTTATGAATCCAAGTGCTGGATCTAATGAAGATTCAAAGAATTATGGCTGCTGAAGAGCTTACTCCTCTTAAAAAGACCAAAAGAACAGTATGGTGCAGTGCTCTGGTAACCAATTAACCAAAAATCTAGGCTAGAAATATAGTAATTTTCCAACATAGATTGTTGCAGCCTCCATTACATGATTCAAAAACTGTTAGAGTCTCCAAGTAATGCAATGAGAGAAGCAAGAAAGCTTCTTTCTCATTGAGGCTTCAAACTCCCTTCCTTTGTCCTCCTGCTTCCTCTCTCCTTCCTAAAGTAATAACTCACCAACACTTGTAAGACACATAGAGGTCTTCAATATATTTGGAATTGCTAGATTATTTTGAGGTGCAGTATTCTGCCCTACCATTGCATTTTCTAGCTGTACCAGCCTGGATCAAAGGCCAGTAGATTCTCAGTGTCAAAAGCATAAGACCTCTAGTATGTTACTTATATGCAGATTGTTTTAATAAGAGATCTGACTCTAACAGATTATAAAACCTGAGAATAGCTGTGCTTACCAAAGGTTGACCTACCTCCAAATACTGTCTCTGACAGTGATGACATGTGCATGCCTAGAAAACACTATGAGGACAGGCCAAGGATGTAGCAGTACTCTGATGTGTTCTTCAGTCTCTAGAAGTTTGAGGTTCAGACACAAAAACAGTACCTTTATATTTAACAGCTCTTACTGGATTTTTTTTTCCATTAACTTGTCTCACTGTGTTTTCAAACCAGTTATATTTTCAGCATGCACAACATCTTAAGGCAATGAGCATGCTAGTATAATTATGTAATGTATGAAGAAGAATTCTCTTTTGCTTGTTCTGAATTGGCATCTTTTTATAAAAATCAACATTTTTATAAAAAAAACCTGCTGCATCCACTTCAGTCACCTCTTTTTGGACGTGGAAAACTCCTAATTTGTTTGGTTCCTCCTCATATGATGTTGGTCTATAACTTCAATCATCTTTGTTGTCCTTCTCTAACCTTTGGCATATCTTCTATCTGAGGTGAGCAGCTGAGCATAATATGGGTTGTATGGATTGATTTTTGAAGATAGGTTGTTTCATATCATTTAGCTGCCAAACTGAAAATGCTATCTTTCTGACACAGCACCACTGTAAAAATTCAGATAACATACTCTTTTAAGATAAAGAACAAAACTTCTAGCAGTCTAATTACTTGCAATATCAGTTCATTTAAAAGCACTTCATTTCATGAGCTACTATGAGCTACTCTTTCACATAGTTTTCGGACAAATATAGTTTTTAATGCATGAAACAGGAGTATTTTATTAGGAAATTATTTTAGCATTAAACACTCAGCTTAATTAGTGCAAACAATTAGTGGTTATGCTGCTCAACTGACACCTGATTCAGCTCTTGTTAAACTGTCATTTATGGTTGGGGCTTGAGCAAGCCATTTATAAATGGACTGTAAATTTGTAGAAATGGTATTTGACTCATGAGAAAATTTTCTCTCAGTGAGATTTTGAAAATATCAGAATGCAAAAAGTGTAACTTAATATTGAAGTGTTATTTCCTTCTCTGTTTTACCAGGAAACAGGTAACCAAAACAAATCTCTTACAAGTACCTCAATTATTGGTTCTTCATTCTAATTTCTATGGGTACTCAAAAATCAAGTTCACTTGAAGGGAGATCGTTTATTTCAGGTAAGCTGAAGGTAATGCTGCTTTCACAGATAGAGAATGAGGAGTCCTTTACTGAAGCTTGGGCAGTTGAGGAAATTATAGCAGTTCTTAAAAACAGCCCTGAGGTTCATATTATTATTTTAGCACATTAAGCAGCTGTGTCTTGAGTCAATTTAATCAGTTAATTGTGTGTCTTCTGGCTTGATCATGACCCAAACTCTTTTAATTAATTAGCCTGATTCTGTTCTTCAAAGCAGTGGAAATGAGGCATGACTTGACTGAATTAATTGTTACTACCTGATGGGTCCCATTAGAAATACTCCTAATTTCAAGTAGGACAGGCAAACCAAGGAGATCCTCTTTTCCACATGCACTTTGAAGCCGAGCACCCCAATGTAGGCATGCAACATAGCTGTTGGGGGACACAGCTGCTCTCACCTTATTCAGTCAGGTTAGATATACAACACTTACTGCTTGTGGTCACTGCCTTTTCCCCTTCCTTACATTTCTTAGCCTCCCAAAGGAACAAGAAGAAGGAAATAGAAACTTTGCATCTCTTGGTCTGTGCAGTGGGTAAAGACACCTAGCTGGAGAGTCTGCAGTTCTCTCCTTGTAGGCAAGTGTGTAGCTCACAGATGGAGGAAACATGCGTATTTTGTTACTGCCCAGTAAGAGAGCATACTGTACAGCTTTTAATTTCATAAACAGTAGTGTAATGCTTCTGTAGCTCTTTCTCCCAGTTCTTGGAGAATTTTTCTTTCAACAAATCAGAAAACCAAACAAATTTCAGCCACTGAACTTTCCATCACTTTCACATACCCAGGAGTTCCCATTGAGTTCAAGTCAGCCTTTCTGACCTTATGATGAAGACTCACTATAGCAGCTCTATCTGGAATGGTGGATAGAAGTGCATCTTCTAGTTTTGCTTTTAGACATATCTTGTGTTCTGGTTGCCAAAGCACAGTTATGTCAAAGTTGTATAAAAAACATGAGTGAGGGTCCCTTTGGCTCTGTCACTGCAACAAAGAAGCCTCTGCTTCTGTACCTGAAAATTGTGGTGAAATATTCTGATGACATTCTTGCTTAAAGTAGGAGGAAAATATTAATGTGGAATAGTAATTTTGGATGGAAATAATTCATGATCTTGAACAGCATTGGACAAAACTGATAAGTGGCGTTTCTGACCCTCATTTGTCATCCTAATAACTATTTTCTAAAATTAAACAATATTTCTCTTATTTAAGGTAAAATTTAACATTTTTGCCTATATTCATATTAACAAGAAGTTAAGAACAATAGGAGTGAATCCACAGATTCAGACATTGGTGCTGAGGCCATGACATCTACTCCATCATCAGTCTGAATGGTCTACTTTGGCCTATTCTACTAAGGCTCTGATCCTGAACTCCACTCTGCACATGGGTCGGAGCTAGGAGCAGTCTTTAATTCAGACTGGCATGTTGCCATTAGGGACTTGAGCTCCACTGATGCCTGCCTGAAGCAGAGGCACCAATATAGTTCATGTTATCCAAAACCACTTTGAGGACTAAACCAACGCCCACTCCAAATGGTCATGATTGGGAAATTTGCCTGAGAATGGCTCCACTATTCCAGACCACAAAGTGAATGTAGACTTGGCTTTTCTTTCCCCGCAGGTGCCTTCTCCATACTGTGTGCTTCTTCTAATTAGACCAGTACATACTCCATGTTTCCCCAGACACATCTCTGGCATCATTCCAGTGGGAGTGTTGGGGTCAGGAGTATAATTTCTGCAAACAGACCAGCTCATGCTCATCAGTGTTCCTCTACACAGGTTTAAAAAGAGTTGAAAACATAACCCCAGATTATAACAAAGTGGAAAATGGGAGGAGTGATTCATTTAACACCCAGCACTGAAAACAATGACTCAGATGAGAGGGAACAGTGAGAGTTTGTCTGCACTTCTCCAGTGTTGGAATGAACAGGTATTTACCCTCTTAACTATGACAGTACTGCCATTTTCCAACCCCATCTTCAGTCCTTGTTTCTGGCTTAATTCTCAGCTGGTGCACTCTTTTATTTTTTTTTCTGCCTTCCTTTCAGTAGCCTGCAGTTAGCTAATAAAAGAGATCCACCTACGCTGAGCTGTTCATTGTTGCCCGCTCGCTGTATCAGCATTATGGTGGTGAGCAGGGGATGGGTGATTCAGTGTTAATTAGATCTTTCCCACACAGCAGGTTTCCTGAATGCTGCAGTTATGAGTGACACTCTCAAATAAAAGCCCAGACTGGGGCTGCAGCTACAAAATACTCACAGAACACCAATCCTTTAACTCTGCATCTTTGCTTTTCTCTTCTGAAAGCATCCCCATGCTGGAAGGGTCTCTCAGGGTAGCAGTACTTCTCTAATAGAGCTTTCCCCATGCTGGGGATCCCTGCTCTGGACTGTCAATGTACTCTCCTCCTTCCCTGACCCCTCCACAATGATTCTTGGTGTCTGCCTTTACTCCCTTTCTTCTCAGCAGTCCTTCCTTGAATAAGGATAAGTAAGGTACACTGTTCCTGAGTCTGTTTTCACATGCTGGACTAAATGGACTGTTGTTAGGCCAAATTCAAGGCTTTTGTGGGTTAAACATGCCTAAAGGTTTAATCATTTTTAGTTTTCTTTGACCTTCTCTGTCAGTGAGAACAGTCCTGCATGAGGGGAACAGGAGAGGGAAAGAGAGACAGTGTGGTGGGTTGACCTTGTTTGGCCATCAGATGCCCACCAAGCCTCTCTATCACCCCCCCTCAACAGGACAGGGAGAGAAAATAAGGAGAAAAACTTGTGAGCCAAGCTAAAGGTAGTTTAAGAAAAAAATGAAAGGCCACATGTAGAAGCAAAGCAAGAAAAAATATTTATTCTCTACTTCACACCAGCAGTCAATGCCCAACTGCTTCCTGGAAAGCAGGGCCTCAGTACGCATAGTGGTTGTTCAGAAGACAATCACCTTAATAATGAATGCCTCACACACACACACTCCCCCGCCCCCTCCCTTGCCCTTAGCTGTTATTGTTGAGCACAAATACAAAGCACATCACTGTAGGGGCAGCTATGGGGAAAGAAGACTCCGTCCCAGCCAGACCCAGTACAGGTGGCGCAACAGTGAGCTTGCCTCTCTCTGTCCATCAGTCCTGGACAGAATTACTCAGTTAAACCCCCAGTCCCTGCCAGGTGCCCCTGCCTGCCCACCATAGCAGAGACACCTAGGAGCCAGCTTCACCCAAGGGTTCTTCAATTCCATGGGACCCTTTGAGCCGGTGGGCTCAAAATTGTTCAGGGTACCCCATGCTGCTTTGTGCCCTGTCCTTCAGAAGGAAAGGGGAGCTCTGGTTTCTATAGCTATCCCTTACACCCAACATGAGGCTGCATGCTCCCAGACCTGCCCTTGTGGATGAGGTTGGTGCCCATGGTGCAACCTGGCAGAAGTGTGAGGAGGAAATGCAAATGGCAGAAATGTCCCCTTACACTCTCCTGTTTTGCAAGCACTGCACCAAATCTGTCTTCCATTTAGCAAGTACACCTCCTGAGCTTTGAAATGAACCCAGTTGAGCCTTTATTCTGTGAAACTACTGAATTTCTTTTGCAAGTTGTTCCCTTCTAGTCATCACAGAAAGATTACTTTAAATGATAATTGTTTCCACACGTTTGAATATATATTTTTAAAAGGCACAAGAAAGAACTCTATTACTGTTCTCAGACTATAACAATTTCACTTTATTGCTATTTAACTTTCAAATAAATCTTTCTGGAAGAGAGAATAGCCTTGGTGTTGCAGAAACAGATCCCAGCTGAATGCATCATAATCACAAATGCTTTTTCAAGTAAGCAGAATATATATCATTTCAATGGATCTCCAGTTTCAACTTGAAAGGAAAAATAGATAGTCTGATCCCACGCTGTGTTCAAAGAAGAAAGATGTGTGAGCAGGCTGTGGCAAAGACATTAAAGAGAAACACTATCATTCTGAGTTTTGTCAGCTCATCTTTCACTTATGCATGGTATCATTTATCACCCAGTTTTCATAAGAAGCTTCTATGTATTAATCTGTCCTAAAGCAATTTTTTGTGTTTTCTGTCACTTAGTAAATACTGGAAATAAACACTGATTAATAAAAAAAAAAAAAAAAGTGTAAGATCTTTCAAGGAGGGAAAAAAAGCAATAATTGGATAAATGCAGCCTGGAAATGAAGCACAGATACTAATGGACACAAGTCCTCGGGTTTTATTTTAATAAATACAAATCATAAAGCAGAATTTAATAAAAAAGATCAAATTTATTTCTAAGGCACACTAAGAACCAAGGTTACTCCATAGTACAGTACTGAGATTACTGTGATCATGGTGAACATTTGCGCATGCAAGGAATGTACTGGTAGTATTTAGGAGGTGGTGGTTGTACATGAGGCTCCTCAGAAGTGGTCACTGAAACAAGCTGCCTCCTAGGCAGAAGCAAAGCAGCATAGGCAGCAGAACCGCATATTAAACATTCACTCCTAAAAACTGATGACACCTCTTATTCTCCCACTTCTCTATTATAATCCTGACTCTGTGGTCCTGTTCCTGGTTAATTCTGTCTCTTGTTTGCTTTTTTCCCCTTTGTGCTCTTCATGCCTTCCCTATGAACTCTCCTTCTTCTTTCTGAAAAAGGGCTATTGCCATTCTCTTGTTCTCTGCTCATTCTCACTACCATTCTCCTGGATTTCTGCTTGATCACTTTTTACTCTCTCTGCACTTTGTCTGACACAAAAATAAGAGCATTCAGAAAGAGCATTAATTATTAAGAGCATCAAGTAATGAGCTAGCTTTTCTTTTAGTTAAGTATTTTTAATCCTAGGGGAGCAAAGAATAAAGAGAGAACAATCAAAAAAGCCATAAGGCAGGGATGGGCAACTAGCTGTCACAAGCAGTTGATGATCAATTTTAACATCAGTTATTAAGTATATTTTGTGGTGACTTACTCTGGAAAATTTGTAAAATATCTAAAGAAGTCCCAGAAGAACTGCAAGAATAATATCATCAGTGATGGTCAGTTAAACCTCTGGTTTAGTTAAAGCTTATTCTTACAGAGGAGGAAAATATCAATTAAGGCATGATAGAAAAAGATATATTTTTCACAGTGACAAGAAGGCATCTGCAATCACCTTCAGAAATGTCAAACCTCACCCTGGGAAGTTGCAGCAGAGCCTGGGCCAAGGAGTGAGCCGGAGCTATGGTGTGAGAATATCAGCTGCATCATTTACTTCATACTGTATTTCCTAATTTTCTGTACTGACATGGCAATGGTGAACCTGTGCAGCATGTGATGCTACTGCCAGTGGCCCAGAGACAGTGCTGAGGATGTGGCAAATATTGGAGAAGGCCATGGGAACAGCCTATGCTGACTGCATGTCCATCCCCATTGGAGATAGTGCTAAGGAACATACCAAAACACTGTTGCCAAACAGGGTTGGGAAGACCCAGACCAGTTATCGTTTGCAACCAAAACAAAAATGCCCATATGTCTTTTCAGTGCAACTTTTGGCTAACATATGTATATTAGCATAGGATGATAACGTGGTTCATGAGAGAAGGTATTTACTTGGGTGTCAAGACATTCATTCAGCCTCAGAGTTGTAAAGAGCAGCTGGGACCAGGAGCCCTGAGGGAGGACTGGAAGGACTACTGTGAGGGTTGCTATATTTTCTTTTAATAATCTGTTTCAGGGCGTTATCTACATTAGTGTTTTAATTCAAAACAGGAGCACACTTTGAAACAAATCTCCTATCACATTTTATCTTTCGTTTGCATTGTGGGGCGCACCTTGGAGCACATGAATTAAATTCATTCGATATGAAGTTAAATCAAAGTTTGTCATTCAGGAAGTATATCTAATATGCCTCAAGCACTAGTGGCTATTTGGGGACCAGAGTAGAGCTACTCATAAGTAAAACCATTGAAAATTGTTTACTGTGGATATCAGGTCCTCACTAGCACCAGCTGTTTTCACTCCACAGACCTGAAGATCTGACTGCTCTGCACTGCTTGCTAACATGGACACAGCCTCAGTTACCCAATGAAGTACTGCAGGGGAAGTAATATCTGCTATTTTGCACCCTGCACAGGAGGCCAGTCACAGAAGTCCTTCTTTTAGAACACAAAACCAAAAAGGTAAAACCTACTTGTAAGCAATGAAACATGACAGCTAAACCGCTTCAAGGTCAGAAGATTAGGAACAGCTATTCTGACATGCAAATCTGAGGCTGTCTCTAGTCATAAGTAAAATGTTCCTGGCACCTTCTTCTGGCATTTAGGCCAACTGGCAAAAAGCTACAAAAATGTTTTCCCCCTCTTAGGCAAGGTGGGCACATCACAACTGCTTTTTGGAAACGGCTTGTCCTATCTCCCAACTATGCCTTGGAATTATTTGGAGATTGCTAAATAGCTCAGGACAAAAGCACAACAGAAACCTTTCTTACAATTTATAAATTATCTGGGGTTTGGTAGTTAGTTTGCTAGATATTATTTTACTTTGATTTTATATATATATATGTGTGAGTGTGTTTACTTCACCAGAACAAACATAGCCCAAGAGCTCCAGAGATCTATATGGACCTATATCTGTAGAGAACAAGAAGTGCAACATCTGGGCATGCAATACTTGGGAGTTTTTTACTTTAGCGTAAGTTGATTGTATGAGACAAGGCATTCCTCTTCAATGCCCAGCTCTCAGCCACCAGTACCTGTGTCAGAAACTTGGCTTTCAGTACTAAAAAAGATTTCAAGATTCACAGCTGTTGGAAAAGGCCTGAAAGATTGAGTGTGTCTGAAGGATACTAGAGAGCAGGAAAGAAAGAAAATTAGATTTGTTTTTAAAAGCCTCCTGATCTGGAGGAAATTAACTCACTGCTTAAAAGTATCTGATGTTAACAGTGCTCTTATTTAGAATCAAATGTAACTGAATGAGTGGGGAAAAAATACTCTTAATATTAAATATTCGATATTTCAAAGTTGTTTATTCCAAAGTAAAATTTCACAGAATCACAGCATTTCCTAGATTGGGAAAGACCTTTAAGATCATCTAGTCCAATCATTAACCTAACACTGACAAGACCTAGACCAAACCATATCCCTAAACACTGCATCTATGTGATGACAAATTGAAAATATTCCTGAAATGATGTGAAAGGATGGTCATTAAGTTAGATGTGAAGGACTTGACAAGTCTCAGCTGAATTCATCTTCAAGAATGAGACTAGCAAAGACACATGCCCAGTAACACTGGTGTCAATTCTCACCAATGCTTCATTCCCCCTATGAATCATCCTTCCAGCTGCAGTCAGAAAAGACAATATGTTTATTTAACCCTCTGTCATAACCATTTATTTTGTCCTACTAATCTGAGGCTGAGTAGTTCAGAGTTGAATAAAGGTTATCATTGCAAGATAGCATAAAACACTCTTGTGATTTATTCCTTGACAGTGTACTTCCTTGGCTAGGAAAAAGCATCATTTCAGCAACCCTGATATAAATCTGACACAACTTTCCATTAGATTTGAGGGACTGTTCTTGCAGCACCTTTCCAATGCAGTGGAACAGACTCCAGAGCAGGATGACATGATTTGCGGCCCACAGAAATCTTGCTGTCATTAAGATGCTGAGAGCTGGATTCATCTCTCCTATTGCAGCTGATCAAGCAGCAATTAAAGATTTCTTAGAAGTCCCAAGGTGATGTCTGACTGTGATTTAGGTCCCTGGGAAAGAGGCCCGTCTCCTGCAAGGAAAGACCCCATCAGTCCAGCCAGTGCACTCATACCATCCCCTTTCCAGCTCCTTTCAGACCCTCCACCTAGTTGCTGTCAGAAATCACAACATAATACTCGGCTGAGAACCACCTCATGAAAACTGGTCCCTTTGGCAGCTATCCCTCTTGCAGGTATAAAATAGATGGCTTCCAACTGAGACAAATATTTGCAGCTTTAAATGTGAAATATTAAGGCAACAGTTGGAAGTTTGCTAATATCTAGTATTTATGTGTTGCATATACACCAGTGAATTTGCTGCCCGTTTTGTTCAACGAATTAGCCATTAATTAAGGTTACCAGATTAGAAAAAGCCTTCCTTCCCCTGATAGCCCTACTTCAATTTGTTCAAAGGCTTTGTTCAAAAGGAGAGTGAATAAAGAACAAAAAGCAGAACGGCAAAAAGACTCTGAGATTTATAAAATGTGACATTTTATTATAAGTAATAAAGTCAACCTACACAGCAAAGATAAATGTTAAATGATACAATTATGCATTTTGTTATCTGAGCAAATATTTTTAACTGTGTTAGTTTTGGTTCGGTCTACCCAAGTTCTGGCTGACCCCCTCCTTGAGACCAACAAGATATTTCTTCTGCTCATAAGCATCACTTTTCATGTGGATTATCACAAAATCATACTTTCATCCATTTCCTCTTATGTATTTAGTTACATGTCTCTCAATACATCAGGGGTCTTTTGCTTATTGTTGTACTATATTGCTGTTAAACTACACATTAGTTGCAATGATTTTTTTCTTTCAGTTCTGCAATTTAATCAGCCTTCCACACGTGTAACACCAGTTCTTCAGCTCATATCAAAACAGTTACCAAGATACACTTACTTTTCACTGTCTCTCAATCTCAGACCCCAAATTTCTGCTTGAGCCTTACAGTATTCAAGTGATGTATGACTCTGTGAGTAAGTATATATATAAAATATATAAAACATTTTGAAATTCACGATCTGTAACATTTTGTATTTATTCCCTAGAGTAATTTCCTATGTCAAAGAAAATGTAATTCTAGACTTTACCTGTAGTAAGGCTAAAGTCTAAATGTTTTTCTTTACACCCATCTGGCTTCATTGCTACATTTTAAGAATTATGAACATAGCAAGTGAGAAAATATTAAACAGTCAGTGCAAATTAATTTTTTATGTTAATATTCTTGCATTTTACAAAGTCAGGAATGTGTATTTAAATGTAATATTGTTTCAGTGTTGGATAGAATAGACAGGTCTTTTAATGACACTTTAATTTCACATAGACATCAAAACTGCCACAGGGACAAGGAAAATTAAGCCAGTACCTGCATTCATCTGTTCTGAAGAGCATCAGAGCTGAGCTAGTGTTCATGGGTGCCCAAAGGACTTTAAGGATCTGGTTTGCTTCAGCTGATCACCCCATGGATGATGCCGATAGCAGATGTGTAACAGGAACATAGGAGAATTTGGGAAGTGAACTTGTTATTTTTCTTTTGGGTTGCACTTAGAAATGTGGTTGTTTATTTTCTCACTTTAGCACTTTTTAGTCCTTCATTCTCCTTTCCTACCTCTTTCCAAGTATGATGACTCTCTGTTCGCTTATTATGTTCTTTTTTCCTTTCCTGTTACATAATTGTCTTTTAAACAATGCAGCAAACTTTATTATGAGCTTGTAATTATCCCGTATGCATACATTATCTTCTGGTATCCTCCTTTCGTAGGTTTTGGGGTAAGGATCAGTTTTTATGCGTGCATTGGTATAGGACTCTGCAACGAGGAATATTGCATGTGAGCATGTACTGTATGTGTTCCAGAAGCCTGCCAAGGCTGCCTGGTGGGGGCTTTGCAGTGGACTTACCTTCCCATACCATAGTCACAGTCTGTATTTGTATCTCTTGGAAAGTCCAAAATTTGTGTTCTGTTTATTTCATCACTTGATTGATGCATTCAGTCCCACTCCACCAGGCTCCTTTTAGTTCTTTTCATCCGGTAAAACCTTTTATCATCATTTGCATTATAAATCACAGTTTATCACCCCTTTTTTTCTCAACATCTTGAATTAATTTGCAAAACACATTTTGGTTTGTCTCTAAGCTTACTTGATTTACTAGTGGAAGAGTTGTTGCTACTGTCATCGCTTCCTTGACTCAAGTGCTTTTAAAATTTTAGTACTTCTCATTTCTTTGCTGACCATATTTATATACATTAATGTTGTTTTATCCCAAGAAACTTCTTATTTGCTAAAAGCACATGTAGAAATTTCCCAGCCTCTTATGTTTTCACCCTTTATGGTCTGTAGCCCAGATAAGATTCTCAGGACTCAAAGTCCCATTCCTATAAACATCTCACAGTTTAAAAAGCTTAAATGCTTCTTCATAACTTGTTAACCTTATCTCACGGAAACCAGGACACCTTAACACCATCACATTAAGCCTCTGTCTTCCATGCTGACTGGAAAAATTTCACAGAATACTACTGCATCTCGAGAGTTGTAACTCTTAAATACATTCTTAGTTTTAATGACACAAATTGCCTGATCCACTTCAAGAGAACATTGATTCAGCTATAATAACACTTCACCGCTTTTCTATATGGATAGGCAATTCTTTACAACAGTTCTGTTTATTGTCATACAGCACCTCTGAATTAACACTGTGAAAGCTCCTACTGCTGTCTTAAATGGCGCAGAAGATATGTTTTTCAAATTAGATTTTTTTTTTTATTTACTAGGTTTTGATTACTACATTTTATTTACTAGCAATAGGTCTAGAATAAGTTTATCTGGATTTACACCATTCACATCATCAAACTAAATACCCTCTTAAATTATCTTTCAAGCATGGCAAAAATTTTAATATATCATTTTTAATCATGAATAAACAAGGGCAATTATTATGGACTTCCTGGTTTTTTTACCCATTTTAAACAATTATATAGGCTGCATTAAGCCACTCCAAATAGGAGTTCATCAAGCTAAGAAACAATGTATTTTGTGACTGAAAATCATAATGATGAAATGCTGAGTAATACAGACTCTGTTGTTTGATCAGTTATAAAATATGACACATTATCTTTAGACACAGCAATACAAATGGAAGTACAAGTGGGATCAAAGGTATCTTCTAACCCAAATTAGTTTATAACCCAATGCAGTCAAAGTAGTTTCTTTCCTCATGCTCCTTACACAGGGGCTATTCTGGGGAGTCTCTTCTGCTTCTAGCTCTGCCAACTGTGCTTGCTGGGTACAGTAAGGAATATACTCAATCCCTCTATAATGTAGGGTAGCACGTGTGTTTCTTCCTCACTGTGCCCATTAGAGGGAGGAAATGTAATGTCTTCTATGGTGAGTTTCATCTCACTTAACTTTTCATGTGTGCTCTTTCTTTATCTTCCTTGACCTGAGCTTGGTGCCTAACCTTCCTTTGCGATCAATGGAGAGAAGCAGTCATTTCTAAGGCATGAGTCATCTCATCCTAATACAGACATTTGAAGTAGGTCAGGCAAATTTAATCCTGCTGCCTTTCTCTCTACTGCCTAAAGGCAGGCAGTTTTCATCCATTCAGCTGCAGAATCCCATCTGTCTCATTCTTGATAAATAAATTTTGAATTAACAACTGCTTCATTTTGGATGTAGAAAGGCAGTCACTGCATTTTAGGTGAGAAACAAATTCTGTTGACAGCTTGGTATTAGGCACATATTGAATTCCCAGCACCTGCATGCCTTATCTATCATGTGCAGTGTTTGCAAGTCATCTTGTCACAGAGATGGGCAAGATTGTTCATACCTCATGCCCCTGGAGCCTTCAGCGTGTCTCAGAAGCATTGTGCCACTGTGGCTGGATAAGTCAGGAGCCACCAGACATCATTGCCAAAATGTACTGTATTTTCCATGTTATGCTGAAAAATCCCAGCCAATACTATGTCCATCTCCTTAAGAAATTATTATTTTTGGAGTGTGTTAACTAGACTGATTTCACTAAGTTTCATGGAGGTGGCAGCTCCTTGATATGAATGCAGTTCTGGCACTATTTTGTCTCCCTCACATCTACATGTGTGTTTGGAGATGTGATCAGATATGGTTTAATGTATGATTAAGATTTCATTACCTCTCTCAGATAAATGGACTTGCAATGCACTTTGATGCTACAGTAGTAAATGAACTGTCTCTAAAACTGAGAAACTGTTTTGAAACTTGCTTATAGGCAATAGCTTTATGTTTTTCTTTTTCTGAGAACCATCCTCCTTTTCTGACAAAAACAGTACAGCCAAAGGCCTCAAAAATTAAGTAATTTTTTACTTCAGGTTTATAATACAGATGTCTGCATACAGTGTGGCTGTATCATAAATAATGTGGCCAGCAATCACTAGGGCAGTGATCATCCCTTGGTACTAGGCACTGGTGAGGCCACACCTTGAATACTGCGTTCAGTTTTGGGATTCTTACTACAAAAAGGACACTGAGTGCTGGAGTGTGTCCAAAGAAGGGCAACAAAGCTGGTGAAGGGTCTAGAGAACAAGTCCTACGAGTAGTGGCTGAGAGAATTGAGGTTATTTAGCCTGGAGAAAAGGAGGCTGAGGGGAGACCTTATTGCTCTCTACAGTTACCTGAAAGGAGGTTGTAGCAAGGAGGAAGTTAGTCTGTTCTCCCAAGTAACAAGCAACAGGACAAGAGGAAAGAGTCTCAAGTTGTGCCAGGGGATTTTTAGGTTGGATTTTAGGAAATATATCTTCACAGAAGAACAAGCTGCCCAGGGAAGTGATGGAGTCATCATCCCTGAAGGTATTTAAAAGACATGTAGATATGGTGCTTAGGAAAATGGTTTAGTAGTGAACTTGGCAGTGTTGGGTTAGCAGTTGGACTTGACTATCTTGAAGGTTTTTTTCCAATCAGAATGATTCTATGATTCTATGTCTAACTTGGAGATGAACTGGAAGAGCATTCTTAAATTAACTCCCCTCTCAGCTCCTGCTCTGTCAGATTTTTGAATCCAAAGAAGTATTCAGCAATTTGTCTTTGTATTTTGATGAAATAAAAAATGGATGTGAAGATTTATGTCTACCTGGTTGATTTTTTAATGCTTCAGTATACATTAATTTTTCAGAAGAGGAGAAGAGGGACAAAAGCTCAGCAAGCATCAACGATGCAGTGAGCTAATTGGGGCTATAAATGAGCAGTACTGCTTTTTCTGGAATATTCACTTTGGTGGTTCTGTTTCAAAAGGTAGGTCAGAAATAGGAGTGATTAAGAAACTGAAGTGATTCAAGAATGGGTCATTAAAATCACTGTGGTGAGATTTTTCAGCTGCGGACAAGCTGCAGAGACTAACCCTCTTGTTTTTTGAAAAAGTAATAGAGGAGCACCAGTCTGGAGCTATACAAAGCTACCCACAGTGGGGTAATTGAGAAAAATGATCTTGAGGGTGCAGTGATAAGTGTTCAAAATTTAGTAGGCACAAGCTACATGAGTGTTTTCAGCCTGGCCACGGATTTGCCTGCCCTACCTCCTGTACAGGGGCAGCTGTGCATCAGTCAGAGGCTGGCCTTGTGGCAGCCCAGTCCCCACAGCCATGAGCAACCAGCACCCATCACATATTTCCACAGCTACCCACTGGGGCTCTGTAGCCCTCCCTGAACTGTCTGAAGCTGTGCCTGAGCTACTTGTGTAGCTGAGTTAACTACTATTAAAGGATATCAGGGTTGCCTCCTTTGAGTGCTTTTACAGCACCAGTGCTGAGTCCTTGTCTAAAGCATATCCATCCACCTCTGGTAATAATATGATACTGGTTTTTTTGCTAGGAACCTTAGCTTTATCAGCACAAATTTAGCAGTTCTTTATTGCTGTGTTTTGGTCTCCTTTCTCACTGTCTTGGCTCCATGTTTTACCTCCTGCAGGTATTGAAACTACATGCTGGAGACAGAATTATTCTTTTCTTTCCATGATGCCTATTCATGCTCGATGTGTTAATGACTTTTATTTTTGTTACATACCCATCACCTGAGTAGGGATCCGTTTGGCAAAGAGGTAGCTGAGACACAGCTATTAAAGTAAAAAAACAAAACAAAACAAAAAAAACCACAAAAAACCCCCCACACTAATTTTGAGTACCCAATTAGAGATACTTCAGACCTTATTTTGTCAGAGCATTACATTACACACTCTAACTCAAGAAGAAAATGTGTTCAGTGCTTTGATAGACCTGATCCCAAGGTCTCAAATCACATGTCAGAAAATGAGGAACTTACCATTTTTGACCACGTATGAAAAGCTTACCATATGCCTTGCCTGGTCTTGCACAGGAGCATGGTAACAGAGGCAATGATTGTAGCTGATCCTCCAGAGCAGCACTTAACCATCCTTTTATCTCCAAGAGGTTCCTGCAACTACTCCCACTGTCTTTAGTAAATGGTGCAGAGGTCTTACAAGGAACTGTTTCCTCCTCTACTGCATGTCCAATATCTATCTCATAGGAAGTTTAATTCTGTGTTTTGACTGAAGATGTGACATCTGGGGAAAGGATAGGTGACTGTATAATCGAAGACTTCAAAATAGAGTGTCCAAGAAAGATACAATCACTTTGCACTGACAAACTCAAATCTAGTATTTCTTAGCTCTGAAGTGATCAATTTCCTTTTTTTTTTTTTTCATTTAATTTGTTCACATGTATTGTTTCCATCACAGTGGGGTTATGGGATTGGATTACCTGTATGCAACTAAACTGCAGCTCCTGGACTGACTCTGGCCCTACCTGGGTCACTGTGGCTGCTCTGGGACACCTTGGTCATTATGCCTCATCTGCCAGTTGGAAGCACAAGGTGGGTGCCACTGAGGTCTTCAGTCCTCTTCCATGCTGTGGGGGAGTCTGATTCCTCCCAATACCCCATCGCCTCACCCAGTTCCAGTTTATCCCCAACGTGACTCTCTCCTTCCTTCTCCCCCTTCCAGTCTCAGTGTCCCCACACTGATGTTTCCCACCCCTGCACAAACTGAACTGAGAGTGACAAGTGAATGCCTCCATCACTCCACAGGGAAGGAGACACAGAGACCTTCACACCTGGCTGCATAGAGCAGCCATCAGAGGATGAATGTTCAGAGAGGAACCTGTTAAGCTCCCAGAACTTTGTTAAATATCTGAGACAGTGGAAATTCCTCAGGCTGAGGTCATGACTAGATATGCACATGTTTCTCCACCATAGCGATATGTACATTTCTGATGGAAAGCCCTCAGGTCCCAAGACTCTGAGTCAGAAGGTCTGGGTTTTAGGGGTTTTAGCTCTCTCTCAAAATGAGATGATGGATGATGGGGTTTTCCTTAACACCAAAAGAGTGAGCTGCTTTTTTTTTTTTTTTTTTTTTTCTTCCACCCCCAAATTGTTTTCTTCATTCTCTGAAGTGGCTAATCTATTTTTCCTGAAGCCTTAAAAAAATGTCGTTTAAAGGCAAGCATGTAGCACTGACAATTTCAGCCTGAAGCATTCATGTCTGACAGAGTTAGAAGCAACTGAAAACAGGGTATCATAATAGGAAATACCAAACTTAATAATAGGAAGCTGTATCACTTCTGCCTGTTGCAATGAATGATCCAGAGAAGGTAATTCAAAGGACTCTCATTTGCCCTTTCTCAGAAGACATGAACAAGGCGACATTAAATGAAATGAAAAGGCTAAAGGGAAATACTTCTCCCATACCATGCAGCATGTGAAATTCACTGCCACAGGATAATGCTGAGAACAAGAATTTAGCAATTCACAGAAGAGTCAGTTCCACATAATGAGAACATCTGTGATTGCATTTGATAGGACACATTTATAGAGGACATTTTTCTTCATGCTTGAGGACATATGGCAAGTGATAACTGCCTCAGGAAGAAGCTTCCCTTACAGACTATCTGGCCGCTGTCAGTGTCATATCTTCTTCTCCAAAGCATTCAACATTATTTTTGAATGTATTTTGACTATGAATTATTCAGACATACCAGTCCATTTATGCAGACTTAACAGTCCATTTGTCAAATCCAGAAAGGCAGTTCCAAGGACAGTGATGAGAAATCTTGCTCTTTTATTCTATCATTATCCCCTATTTTGAGAATCCTTTTGTTTTTGTCAAACACTGATGGGTGAGTGGTGGGTTTTACAAGCAATTGAAAGGGAGACGAGTTAATCTGTTTAAATGATGAAACATTTCTACATTTATGACCTTGGAACTCTCATGAATGAAATAATTACAGCTTTAACATCAACATCCAGTGTTCCCAGAATAAATTGAGACTATTTATTTCAAATATAACCTCTTTTCTTGGTCAGTATCTCACCATTGGCTTTAAATTGTAACATATGTCCTATTCAGCAGACATTGTATGATATAATACATTTCACTGGAAGAAAAGTCAAAACCACCTTTCACAGCAAATGTCTAAAGGCAGCACACTCTTTAACTGCCAGCTTGCCACCAGATATTTGCTGTCATTTACCTAAAATACTACCGAATGTTGTCACCAGTGCTACAAATGACTAGTAATAAAACAAACACTATTATCTTAGAAGCTGCTCACCCTGCATAGTCTGATATGATGAAAATGCATTTTATTTAGAATTTATCCTTTAGCTACATGGCTCATTGTATCTGTGCAGTAATGGGCAGAATATAAGCAGAATACATTTCCTTTGAACCACAACAGCTTATCACACACTAAGCTGTTAGTTCAATATAAAATCACTCACTATTATCAAATTGTGCCATATACATTTGTGCATATAGTTTTCTTTATCTGGTAAACCTCTAACTACAGCTAGCAGTGGCTACTGATAGTCTTATTCTTAAAAAAACAAACAAACAGTTGCTGTATGGGTTAGTTTAAATTAGTCTTGATTCAGCAATTCCAGCTGGGCTGGAAGTAATTTGAATAATAAGTTTCTTGCATTAGAATATCTCAGTATTCTGGTGGGCTTCAAAATGCATACCTGGGTACAACTCAGGTTAGATAGAAGTCACATAAATATTACCAAAACATCACTTTATTATTGTCATCAGACTTTAAAATTTAAAAAAAATAAAACAAAACAAAACAAAAAAACAACCAACCAACCAAAAAAACTATGACAGCAGAAATAGCTTTCCATCTCTGTGATTTTTTCATCTAGTTTTAGATTTATCAGGCTTTTATGACTCATATTGATTAAAACTTGCTAGAATCAGAACAGTTCATGTCTCTGTCACAGCCTCTGTTTTGCCATCTGCTGGGGCAGAGGGCTACATAGTCTGGTGGAAAATCTCTCCTTCACTGGACCAGAAGTTGCATGCAGACAGCCTTTAGCAAGCAAAACCAGTGAGTGTCATGTTTGTGTGATTGCTATAGCCCCCAGTAAAGTCATCTAAGCATCTGGAAATAAAGACTCAGTTGACTTTGAGACAGTACTGAAACTATAAAAGAATTTTCAAAAGCCCACAAACTAATAATTTAAAGGCACTCAGGGGAAAAAAAAAAAAAAAAAAAAAAAAAGTTGTTCATTTTATAGGATAATTAGAGGTGATCAGATTTTTTTTAGTGACAGAATCTACTAGTCTGTTCCGAAAAAGCAAACAGCTTGCCTTACCAAGTTCTTCCTCTGGAGTTTTGGGTTTTGTTTGGTTTTGGTTTTTTTTTTTTCTTCTGCAATGAATAATCAGCATAGTAATTCAATTCACTGAAGCAAAGCTGAGTAAGTGCAGCAAGAATGATGAAACTACAAAAAGTTTCTGCAGGGCTACATAGGCACCAGCAGTCTGAGTACTGCTTCACTGCTGAGAGAAAAATGTCATTGAGAAGCAGCTGGAAAGGATGATAAACTGTGAGAGGGCTGGAACAACCTGATAATTTGCTCCTTCATGTTACCTGGTCTCACCCTCATGTCTGAATTGTTTGCTATTTTCTTTAATTGACATTAAAGTTGATTGAATTTAAAAAAATTTAATTGTACTGACATTTAATTTTTCATTCTAAATAGATGATGCAAAATATTTGGGGCAAAAAGGATACAGAATTAACCTATAGTGCTAATACCACCCAAAAGAAGAGTAAGTTCTTTTCAAGATACTGAACAGGACTTCATGGGACCGAACAGGACATTACATGTATGATGTATGATAAGTATCTCTGGTTACTGTTAGACTTCTGTGTGTGTATATACATATATTTGGATCTATGCATGAGTATATAAAGCTCTATACACATAAAATGTGTGAAATCACTGGAAAAAACAGATGTTTAATTTTATAAGTGGGAGACATTCTGTCTGTGAAAATATTAATTTTTATTCTAACCTATCGTGAACAGCAGTCAAGGATAATTATCTGATGCTTAAGTGACACCAGTGGGAAAATACAAGTGAGTATCTTTTTCTTCAGTTGCGAAAACTTGCAGAATGATGGATATAGTTCCATTTTTCCTGAAGTCCTGTCTGCTGGCTGCAAGGTTTCTCACCTCTGCTACTAATGAGTGATTTGCTGCCCTTTCAGTTAAGGCAGTCCACATGTTTGTGAGGCTGCAACATGAATTACACAAGGAAAATATTCTTGTCTAAAAATGATACACAGCAAGTGTATTGTTTTGTGGTTTGTTTGTTTTTTGTTTTGGTTTTTTTTTTTTGGGGTTTTGTTTTTTTTTTTTTTTGTTTATATTATTAAAGAAAAATTATTCTGTCATTCTGGTTTGTACAGAAATCAGGAGCCTAAGGGAGCAGTAAGGTTCCTTTCAGCATCAGGAATTAACAGGCACAGAGGGGTCCACTGAGGCCAAATCCATCCCATGTATGGGCAGGTAGAATTAAGATACATAGAACTGAACCAAATAGATTGAAATGACTTTGAAAGCTCTGAGAACAGCTGGAAAGCTGCCTTGTCTCAGGAGAGGGATCTGGCTGTGCTGTGAAAGCTTTCTGGGATGCAGGGTGGCCTCTGAACTGCAAGCAGTGAAACCTGAAGGCAAGGGGTCAGAGGACAGTCGCTGTCAATGTCACACAGCTTTGCTGTGCTTGTGTGACCTGTCCCAGCTGCTTGTTCATAAGCATGATTTAACTTGACTTGTTCACCATTCAGAAGTGAACAGTTCACATCCCTTTAATTTTTCTCAGCAGATATCTGCAGCAATAGATGTCCATGGGAATCTATGGTACTCCTGCCCCACTGTCATGAGCAGTAGCAGTGCATAGCTAAGGGAGGGAGGCAGCAAAGCCACCCAGGGAGTGGGTGACTGGCACCTCATCTCTGCCAAGGATTGACACTCCCGTATCCTTTCTCATCACCACCAACTTGCCTTTCAGCTACTCAGGATTGCTCCAATATTTCTAGTATCATTCAAAGCCATATTCAGTGAAAGCAATTATTCTGCTTGCTTTTGCCCATCGCATGCTGGCTGTCAAGCAGACATAAGTTTATATCAGTTTACCATGCTGTAGCTTCAATAATCTCAGCTTGCTTGCCTGTGGTTTGGAACAAGTGAAAACAGGTTGGGGACTCAGTCTATAAAAGCTCAGGTATCTTCACAAAAACCAACCTTACAAAGCAGAAATGCTTCCCAGTTCCCTAGTGGGCAGCTCAGATGTAATTTTCCAATATAGCTCTGTTGTTTGCAATGAAAACTCCTGATAAAAATAGTCTTTTATGGAAGCATCGAGAAAGCCCATAGAGAAAACTATGTCGTTATGTCACTTCTGATGAATCTGCATGTTACCACAAGACATCATGTTGCTACTTCTAATTTTACGTGACTTGCAACCACTCCTCTCCCATTCAGTCAGTAATGCTTCAAGATCTGCACATCATCTGGGATCAACCACTGCAAAATCACTCACCTCAGTAAAATTATGCCAGTCTGCATTTACAGTCAGGCCTAAGGCAGTTATTATGTCTCTTATGTCAATAGTTATAATTTTAGTTCAGTTGGTTTTACTTATCTGTGACATACCAGCTGCTAGACACCACAGCTTGTATAATTTTTGATTCTTACTGCATATGGTGAAGTTCCTGAATATTTTCAGTACAGTTTGACAAGCTTTGGAAGTGCCAAATGGTCCAGTCTTACAGACAGTTAAACACTGTTCCACCAGCCTGCCCAGAAGAAGTATATTTGGTCATACTTAATTAGAGACGTTTACTTTGGGTTTGTTTACTGTGTGCTACCATAACCTGGATTTGAACTGTTCTGCTTCTGTGTAAGCTTTGTACATGACTGCATGGCTATATGGAGTCTATAGCCTTTTAAAAGGTGAAAGTCAGCTTCTGGAGAGAGCTTCCCCACCACCACTGGAGACAAGCTGGTCAGTCCTAGTTCCCAGATTACTCCATCATAGAAGATTTGAATCAGGTTCCTGTCTCTCACTGCCCAACTAATGCTGGCATTTAAAACTATATTTTTTTATGGCATGTGAAAAGACTACCAAGCATATTATTGCCCTACCTTATAGAACGATAATGAAAACATGCTTAAAACACATCTGTGACATTTAATTGCAGGCTGCATTCACCTTATTTCCTGGGAAATAGCTGTGATTCAGGACCATCTGCATCTGGAGCCTCCTTGGACATATCTGCACTAAGGAAAGATAAGACCAAGGAACAGTCCCTGTGTCTGAGACCAACTTACCCAGAGTTTTGAAATGGTCAAAGTACCTGAAGCTGGGAAACATATGGCAGCCTCTCAAATGGTGTTTCATCACATCAAGCTGAAAATGTGTGTTGCACTCTCTGAGGTGGGGTGAAAATATAGGTGGATGTTTGATGGTTTATCCAAGGAAAAGATGTTAAAGTACAACAGACCCCCTACATGCATACAATGTCATCCTCTCATCCAGGTTAACTCAGCTTTGGGACACAGGAATGTCTTTGCTATTTCACCTCTTTGCCATCATTTCTATAATGAGCTGTCATCTTTGAATTTGTAGGTGTAATAGCTACTTTCTGCTTATTTTTACTCTTTCATTGCAATATAAGAGATGGGATAAAACTGACAAATCAATCCCCAAAAAAATGGCCATAAATCAGCTGTGTACAACTGTGCCGGTGTCAGCAAATCCACAGGAGGATGTGGAAAATAAAATGTGTGAATAATAAAAGAAATAAGGGAAATATTTTCATTAAGGTAATTTCCCTTGAAGCAATATAACAAGTGATACTTTGTTTAGACCACAATTTTAAAAAATTATTTATTGATTCCTAGGAGAGCTCTGTGACTTTAAAATAAATACAATAAGGTCCGAGTCTGTGCCTAGGGAGTTAATGGTAAACCAGTGTCATTCAGCCTGTCTCTCACTGACGTTATAAGCATTTTGTATTGCCCTGACAGTTTCAAGTAGCCAGACTTCTGCCAGGCCTAAGAATTAGAAATTGTACTTTTGCACATTTGGATGAAGTCCAAAAAGTATCCAAATACCAAGTACATTTTAAGCAGCTTAAGGCAGCTTTACATGATGAGAACAGTAGAAAGGCTCATTAAAGCAAATGACTATGAGTTGCAACAGCTCTGGAGATGCACACTCTGGCCCTAAAGTCATAACAGCATCATGCCAATATTACAGATTCAAATTCTTGTTATTTAGCTACTTTCCAAGGTCAGAGATAGCCTTGGGCACCAACACTACTGTGACAGATTCAGATATGGTGTTCCTGACAGTTCCAGAGAGCAAAGAATTGCACTTTTGTTACAGAATGTATTAACAGCCATAAACAATGGCTTGGAATTTGGAACACACCTGGTAAGGGAGTTTCTTTTTCAAGATTTGTAGAGGTTTGCCTACACATTAAAGCAGTACCAGGGAGTTTTCCAGGCATAGAGTCATGTTCACCCCAATTGGCAAATTTTTAGAAGGGTCTCAGGTATGGTTCTGGTCTGGGCCAACTGGTACCCAATGGTCTCAGGCACAGTTTGTGAAACATTATGGATCAAGTCCACCTGAAACAGCCAGCAGTTTGGATAGTGCTGGCCCATTTTGGAGCATCCCCTAAAAGCATTTGATGCTGGGGACATAGGTTGTTTCACACTAGTTTGATTTATATCTGTAGACACAGACAGCATGTACAAATGAAGACTGGCTCTCCCATGTGTTTTATCAGAATGTCTGCTTCCCCCTCCCACTCCATGTCTGCTTGATGTTACAGCCTGATGTCAGTACCTGGTAAAAGCCTATACACTTGCAGATTGAAAATAAGACTGCTTCCTCAGGGTATTTTGAAGGAAAGCAGCATATTTATTGTGAAGTGTGATAGAAATACACAGACCCACAATTATATAGTAACACCATGCAAAGGTCTTGAAACTGAAAAGGACAAATTGAACAAACTGAAAGGACAAATTAGCAGTGCTACTTTGGAAATACCTTCCAGAAGCAGTTCTGCACAAAGGAAAACATGAAGTAATAACATGATACAAACTATTCTATTAATATTTTTATTAATATGTAATAAATATTTTGAAATCGTAACACTCAAACAGATTTGGTAAATAAGAGGAAACCTTTAAACATCATGGAGGATTAGAAAGATCCTCAAAAAAAACTGTATCTTTTCACAAAGACTGAAAACTCGTACATATTACATGGTGAATGAGTAGAGTAAGAAATCTTAAAATCACAAAGAAAATAGACCAACTCTTTCAGTCTCTGTGAGACAGAAACAGAACAATTTGCTCAGATATGTGAGCTGTGTTCAAGTGGCAGTGATTTACATTAGAAGTGCCTGCATATTGCAGCTCCAAAAATAGGCAAGAATTTAAAACTGAATTTAAACCTGATTTTAAGTGGTCATGTCATCTTCAGAGTTAGTAATTTTTTTTATTACTCCTCCCTTATCTGCACAGATGCAAAGCCAGTCAGTTGAAGAGTGACTTTTGCATATGTATATTGAAATACAAAGATGCGTGCATGCTCAGAGATGTCAGTCACCCATTTACTTAAATAAACTCCAAAATGTTTCACTGCACAGTATGAAAAACCAGTCTTCTAAACCTGCAAATTGAAACTGGCTTTAATTCTGTAATAATCTGCCTAGACTCTACAGACTTCTGGAGATCTGCATTAAATAAAAATAAAAATAAATCTGCCAATATAACAAAGAGAATAGAGAAGACCCTGATTAGTATAAGAACACCTTGAATTCTGGAAGATGTTTCCTGGTTGCTTCAGCAGGCTCAGGGAGTCTCACAAAGCTTGACAGAGTTTCTAGCCTAACCTACAGACTGATAGAAAAGTTTTGATAAAAAAGGGAATATTTTGGCAAATAATTCTTTCCTAGATTTTATATGTTACTTTGTGCAGTTTATTCTGAATGTTAATACTGCTTTAATGATGAAGTATATTCTTATGAGAATTTACAGCAGTAGTAGGACCAGGTTACACTGTGGAGTGCAGAGATGTGATCTTAATTACCACTCCAGCTACATTAACCTTTTGCAGTGCCCAGGCTAACAGATGCTGCTGAGAGACACACACACAGAATTATTTCCAGAACATCATGGACCTAATCTGTTTAGTCTGCTCTTGGAGGTGACTTGGTACATCCACAGGGAGTTTAATTGGTGGTATATATACATTTCAAATATATATAATCATTGACACATTTACACAAATCTGAAGAGACAACCTGGCAGAAGACTGTGTACATGTCTGCACCTTCTTGGTATGCTACCTTAAATGGCTTTAAACATTTCTCTCAAGATGTACAAACACCAAAATTTGAAGGGTGGGGGGAATTTTTAAACTCTACTTGTCTGTGATTCAGAGCCTTTCATGGGCTCTGTATTGAGCCGTTAAGGTTCACTCCTCTAGTGTTTCATGCTAAGGCAGTAAGACATATAATAGTTGTAAGGGGCACCCCTTTGCTAAAAGTCAATAACTACCTTAAGGGTGACCTCTTCATAAATTGGTTTCAGAGGATTATTCAGGAGACACCGACAAATGAAGACTGACACATCCTAAATAAGGAAGGGTTCTGAATGAAAAGCCAAAATGTTATTAACGGTGAAGGTAAAGGGGAACTCTGTCTCCTTATGTCACACACAGCTATCTCAGTGCACCCCTGGCTTGCCCCATACCAGACCAATGATAGCAAAGAGAGAGAAATCTCCTGAAAATGTTAACATGATCAGGAGCAGCCACCTGTTTGTCAGTGAAGCTGCAACACAGCAGGTGAGGATATCAGCCCAGGTTTAGGTGCAGGGGTGCAAGTACTCAGTGCTTCAGCCACAAAGCCTTGCTGAAGATGAGTGTGGTGAAAGAAAGGCTGACTGCCCAGAGAGGAACAGGCTGAATCATTGCCACTTTGCCCATCAAATGGAGAGAGGCGATGCTGCATCCCCTCAGCTCCTGGGCTTGCCTGGCCCTTCAAAGTCCTCTCCTAGCATTTTCTCTCGCTCCTGAGGCATGGTCCCCCACCTGCCTGGGACTGAGCCTTCCCACAGTGCAAACCACTGCAGGGGGAAAGGTGGTCTGAGGCATCTGCATGCTCCTCCTGTAGTCCTAAAAGCATTCTCCTGGCAAAGTCCATTCAGACCTAACGAATATTAAAAGCGACTATCAGATTGTAAGACTTATCCTTCCCTTGAAGGTACTTGCTCTCAGAGGAGAAAATCTGTAGCAGACACAAATATTGCAAAAATGTTTACTGGCTTGTAACTAAAATATAAACACCCTTGCTGGAGGAAGAAGATATGTCATAAAACAGGTCGAAGGGATGTTTTACTAAAGCAGTTAAGTATAGCACAAAAACATGAGCCAGTTGATCTCTCTTGTGAAGTGCAGGTTTTACTCTACCTTACTCTACCTACTCAGAATGTCCTCACCTAACAGCATGATTAGAGTGTCTGGTACTTCAAAACCTGTTTAATCATCGAGAGTCCAGAGAAAAAAAAATGGTGTTTCTGCAGCAGTCAGTACAATTTGCTGAGGATTTTCCATAAGAAAGAAAGGACAAGAAAAGAAGCATGGTACTGATAGTTTCAGTGGGGAATTGTACAGACCAAATTTCTTTCTACTTAAGTGTTTTGAAGTTCATGTTTCTATATGCCATTGCCTGTGATACATCCATCTATGCATTCTCCTGCCAGAAATTAAAGTGACATGTTTCCACACAGATAAGTACAGTCTGTCCCATTCTGCACTGAAAAGATTTCCCAGAGGACACTAATGACTTTTTGAACTATCCAGCATTTTTTCCAACTGTCACAATATCCATAAGCAAACATCACTTGCCCATTTTTCAGCACAAGTTTCATTTGTTTCATTTGCATTCAATAGAAAGACTAGGGAAAAAAAGCACTTCAGAAAATAAATTAAAATATTTAGAACATTAAAAAAAAAGAAGCTGCATCTGCCTTTGATTTAATCTGAGAGATTATTTCCATATTTACTGTCCTCCATATGAGAATAAGAAAGAAAGGAAGAAAATAAATTGTATTTAGTTAATACAAAGCGTTCTTTTATACATAGCATCATTTAGATTTAGAGGTGTTGAGCAGTTTGGAAGCATATCAGTAATTTTATATGGGATTTTGAGGCAATGTTATGCTATGAAGCATGTGTGTTTGCTGGATTCGATTTGTGATTTCAGCTTGCAAGGTCCATTTCAGAAACCTTTGTAGTAAGCTTCCCATTCTCAACATATGATGCAATCACTAAGTCATATATCCAAGAGATTATGGTCTCCAATTATCTTACCCCACTTTAAATGCAAAATATTCAAGCCATTCTATCAAGATTGCCTTTGCATTTATGTCAAAATCATGTTTCTAAATAACAGTATTTTTTTTATTATCAAGTTCTATTATTTTCTGACTGAATCATTACTAATAAAACTGGTAATAAATTCAGTCCTGTTGCAAAGCACTTGTGGAATCATTCCATTTTCTACAAACATATTTCATTTCTGTAAGCAATGGCAAATGTTTTCTCTGAGTATATTTCAACTTTTTTTTTCTTTTTTTTCCTGCCACACAGAGCTTTTGATTGAAAGTTGGAGGCAGATGAATAATGATTAGAACACTGCAAGTGTTTGAAAGGCAATATGGGCTCCGTGGTGATTCATTAAGTTAGGTAAGAATTCATTAATGTTTTCCCAAATTTCAGGAAGCTGTCGTAGTTACTATAAATGATAAATATTGTTATGAAAAATAAATGAAAACTAAATCACCACTTTAAATCCTCAGAATATTCCCAGATTACTCACAGTAATGAGTCAAGATTAAATGCTTCTACAGTGTAGCAGATCCAGAATGTCTCAACTTCAGTCACAAAATACCTGTTTCCTGTCTGCTGCTAGAGGCTTTGTCTAGGGTGGGATTTCAGACCTTGCTAAAAGGCCCTTGCACCCTGCTGTAGCACACCCCAAAAGGCTGGATTAAAATGGTGTCATTTCCATTTGAGAAAGCTGGTGCAATTTTCTTGTTCTGAAAAAACTGTCCTCCTTGGAGATATGGATTACCTCACCACTAGAGATCATTGCTGGTGGCCAAAACTTTAGAAATAAGGATGATTTAATAAGGCAAGCATGGGCAATAGAATTGACAGCTCTGATGGCCTTTAAATTCCTAGGCCATGGGGATGTTGCCTCTGTGGCACATCGTAGATTTCCCACACAGCACCCATGCAGAGCAAGCCCCACAGGAAATCTTTCTATTACTTGATTTTCTAATTGCATTTCCTTCTGCCTCACAGGATGAGCTGCCCTTTCCTCTCAAATCATCCAGCCGAAAGCACGGTCAAGTCCAGTTTGGCATGAACAGTCTCCACCTGTTCTCAGCATTTGAGTTGGAGGGCGTCTTACAGAGTAAATTTATGTGACCAGAAATTTGTCCCCTTTTTTTCTGCATAATAGACTGCTGTAAAATGAACATTGCTGCTTTTAGCAAGACAGGTAACATCTGTGATGTCCTGCGGTATCACTGAGTGCAGTCACTGCATCGTTAGACCTGGTGCAGTGAAGGCAGATAATAGTTCACTACAAATGGGTCAGGACTTCTCCCCTCTTCCACACCCAAAGGCCATACACAGCAGGAAGAGCATGTAACAGCTCTCACATGGGGCCATAATGAATCAGGACTGCTCAGGAACAGTGTCAAAGCAGCATCCAGGGCTGGCAATCAGCTTTTGGGAGGCCCAAAGGAAAGAAATGCTTCCCCCTCTAAGGACTGAAAAGGAGAGTGAGAAGGGGTTGCCATGGAGGCAAACAAGGATGATTTGCCTACAATGTGTTCAAATAAAAGCTACATTAAAACTTCTCTAATGGGGAATGAAAGAACTGTCACTTATTTCAACATTCAAATAAACACTTTTTAGAATTTTGTTCACGAGGCATTTTCTGTGACTGGAGACAGTAAACAGTAGCTTTCACAGAAGATGATTGCTTTGTTTGTGAGCTGAGGCTCCTGAGAGGTTCAAAACCCATAGTTTTCTTACTCTTCTTCTGAGGCTGGGGAAAACATGTCATGTAAAATCCTTAAATGCAAAGGTCTTAAATGCATGGACAGTGTCACACACATGAAAGTGGTCAGTAACTGTAAATGTCTCCAGCTTTACTGTAAGTATACAAGTAATTTTTCATTTTTGAAGGAAAGCAATTGAAGTGTTTAAGAATATTTCCATCCAGACTCCTTGACAGCAGCTGCCAGAGGCTTGAGGCAGAATCCTGCCCTTCACCTCCACTTCTTATGGGACTGGACTGTGTTTGGAAGCTGACAGCTCAAGTGGGAAAACAGCTTCAGAGAAAATTGTCCCAGGTCACAGAAAGGAAAGAACAAACAGATGGGGCAATACATAAGAAAACAGTATGGACTTAATCCTAATAGCTTTAAGTATGGCATACGACTGCCTTACCCACTACGTGAAAACCATCAATTTCACGGGTTGTTTGTGGATGGTTTGTCATGGTGGTGTGCAACTGAACAAAAACCCAGCTATTTCCAAGAGCAAGGTCAGGGGATGTTTGATGGATTGGTTAAGGGATAAAGTATTATCAGCTAGAAGATGAAGAATGAAAGGCTCATTCCCTCAAAACCAGATAATACAGTTGTGAGAGGGCTGGTGAGCTGGAAGCAAAAAATGAGATTTGCTGGAAGTGTTCAGTTGGTCTGGAAGCCAGCAGAGATTTCAACAGCCACTTATACTGAAGTGAACAAAACCTCCTTTAGCAGAGCCGTTTTTACAGATGTACCAACTTTTTTATCAAGAGCTATGACATTGGTTGACAAAGTGAATACATCCTGTAGACATTGGAATATTAATTAGATGGGAAAAAACAAACAAACAAACCAAAAAAACCAAAACCATTACATGTAGCAGCAAAAATCCACTCTGTTGTAAATTCTGAAGTCAGTGTGGTCAATTATCTGAGACTGGAAACATTCCAATAATTGTACAGTAGCAAGCTTCCTACTAGGAATATAAAGAGCCTTCCCTATAAAACAGCAGTAAAATCTGTATCAGTTAAAGATGCACTGTAGATGCTGGACAAGAGACAGACTGAAACGCTTCATTCCTTTTGCTTCAGAAGTGCTGAAGAGTTTACAGCATTGCATATAAATCTGACTAAAACATTATGGCTGCAGAAGAATTATTTTTTTCTTCAGAAACACTGACAGAAGGACAAGGAAGGGACGAAACCAACAGTGATTTTCTAGCAGTAAATATAGGGACTTCAGTCTGAATAATACTGCTAACTCAAAGAGCGCTTTGTCAGGGTGACTGAGTCCATGTGTCTCTGTTATTAAAGAAGCACTGCAGGAAAATAATTAAGAAAATAAATGGTATAGAGAAGCAAACTGTCATCGTGGATATTCTGTCTGAAATAGTTACAGCAATAAAGAAGATCGATGTGACTTTAATTGCACAAAAATTCATCTTTTAACAGAAGGGTATGTTGGAGTTTCTTAACTGCGCTATGTCTTAGACTTCAAGCAACGTGGCAATCATCTTGGACACTCAAAGAAAGACAATCTCTAGCTTACATCTTCAGTTTATAAAATGGCACACAAAATTGATCTTTATTCTTAGTAATTAATTACGTCATTAACTAGAAAAAAGAAATTCATCAGTGAGAATATCTGTCTCTGTCTGTTTATTGTCCTCTAGATACCTGAGGAAAATTTGAGCTCTGCTGTTCTTTTGAGGCTCCCATCACTTTCTCTAAAAGCTGTATTGTGGAATTGCTACTTTCATTGTCCTTATTTTCTTCAGGCGTTCTTGGATCTTTAGATTCAAACCCTCATTGTTGTAGGTAACTGATGCAAAATACAAAGTCACCACATAATGCAACATCAGTGCTGCAGAGAAGCAGAAGTGCTTTAGTACCCAACTGTTTGTGTCAAGAACATCTTTAGGATGAACAGCACAGAAACTCTGAGGAGCTTTGGCAAAATAATGAATGAACCGACATAAAAGAAGCTACTTAAGAAGTTTGGCTGTGACATGGTGAAAGAAGACACTTCTAAAATGCTCTGTATTGAAGCATAAAATATGCTCTGAAAAGAGAGAAAGAAAATTGAAAGTATCACCTATTGCACAAAGGGAATGCACAGACAGTGAAAGAGATTGAGTGGACCAGTCAAAAGGACACACATCAAAAGGAAGGCTAGAAAGATAGCAGTCAAACACAGCTGGCTTTTAAAAAGGGGTGTTAGGGTGGAGCATTTGAATACATTCTCATTTAATGCATAGCACAAGAGAAAGACAACACAAATGAAATGTCTCCCTTTGGAAAGGGCGAAAGAAATAGCAATTTTGGGCAAACGTCAAAGGGTGTAATTGCTCTGTTTAAACTGAATGAAAAATGTTCTAAAAAGGAGGCAATTTACATAATGTGGAGGCATTTAGTATGATTTATAGCCCTGTTTTAAAGGCAGTGGAGTGAAAAAAAATTGTCATTAAAACCCCTGCTTTTTGTCAGAGGAATAACTGCTGTTTGAAAAGAAACTTCAAGGAACATTGGCAGCTTAGAGACTGGGGAGAACCTGCAGGTTGCCATGTGCTGTTGCACAGTTAGACGGAACACTGCAGTGACATCTTTTCCCTACTCCCTTCATGGGGATCAGGAGGAAAGCACCTTGCAGCCAGAGTCAGAGCACATGAGGCACTGAAGGTAGCACACTTCCCCCAGTGTGCTAGTATGTGGTGCAGGGCTAAGGGTATACCCTCCATCTTTAGCATAGAGTAGCAGCCATCTTTCCTACTGCCTCCCCCTGAGTGGCCTGTCTGCCTGTTCTCTAGTTCATGTGTGGGATCTCACTTAGCAAATTTCATCCCCAAACCAAGGACCATGGGATGAAGAAGACAAGGCAGTGCTAAGGTGAAAAGAGAGAATACACTGTCGTGCATTTGGTTAGGTGTTGCAGGCTTTCCTACCACTCAGGGAGCATCATTTCCTTCTCTAGTCTTTCTGGCACTCCTCCTCTGTTACAGGGCATTTGGAGGCAGCATCCAACTGCTCTGCCAGCCTTGGGGCCCCTTATGGTTTCCCAGCATACCCTCAGCACAGGAGGCAGCTGTTTCCTCCCTCATGAGTTGCCTCTTGTGAAGTACCTGGTAGCTCCAAAACACACTGAAAATTGGCATGGGTTGCTGAAAGATCCTGCCTTTTATTTTGTAGCATAAGGCAAGCTCTGATGCAACATACACTACATTTCTGGGTCAGATCCTTCACCCCACTGCAACATCTGGTGGGTAAGGAGGGTCTGTCCCATCCTACTGCAGCATGTAGCTTAATTACATTTTGTTGGCCAGGAGGGCTAACAGTGTCCTGGACTGTATCAGAAATAGCGTGGCCAGCAGGAGTGGGAAGGTGATCATGCCCCTGTATTCATCACTGGTAAGACCACACCTGGAGTACTGTGTACAGTTTTGGACACCACAGTATAAGAAAGACATAGAGGTACTGGAATAGGTACAAAGAAAAGCAACAAGACTGGCTAGGGGATTGGAGAACATGTCCTGTGAGGAGAGACTGAGGGAATTGGGTTTGATGAGTCTGGAGAAGAGGAGACTGAGAGGTGACCTTATTGCTCTCTACAACTACCTGAAAGGAGGTTGTAGGTGCTGGCCTCTTCTCCCTCATAACTAATGACAGGACAAGAGGAAATGGCCACAAATTGTGTCAGGGGAAATTCAGATTAGATATGAGGAAAAATTTCTTTAGTGAAAGAGTAGTTAAACATTGGAAGGGATTGCCCAGGGAGGTGGTAGAGTCACCATCCCTGGATGTATTCAAAAAGCGAGTAGATGTGGCACTTCAGAGCATGGTCTAGTGACCATGGGAGTGTTAGGTAGAAGGTTGGACTTGATGATCCTGGGGGTCTTTTCCAGCCTTGATGATTCTCTGATTTCTTTGTGCTTGCTGCATGTCTTTAGGCTGTTGAGCCTAAAGCTGTAAGCCAGCTTTGCTTCTGGAAGCAAAGACACTTTTATTTCCAGGCTACCTCTGGTCTGTGCTTTCCTCTTGCAAAGTGACTGCTTTTCCCTGAAGCTGCTACCCCATCCCTTGTGTTGTCATTGCTCTTTGCAGGTGGCATGTGGCTGTTCCAGTTGGCTCTGAGTTGCCTGCAAGATGGTCTCCTCCCTGAGCAGAGGGATTTCCAGTTGAGGTGGAATTGGTCGCATGCTTATTTTGGTTTGAATCAAAAAAATCTGATCAATTGATTTACTGATGAATACTATTCAATACAGTCTTTTAAAAGGGAGGATTTTTACTTTGTTCTGCAAGATGCTGAGTGCTCCCAAATCTCACTGATCTAAATGAGAGATCATAATCCCCTCTGTGACAAGGGAACCATTTTGACCATGTTAAAGGTGTCCCTGCTCAGTGCAGAGGGCACGGACTAGGTGACCTTCCATCCCAAAGCATTCTATGATCCTATGTTCTGGTGACAGTCTCTGAGAAGTGAGTGAAAGCTAGAGATATACATTCTTCTTTTGAAACTTCACATACTATTTACTTGTCTGAAAATGAGGGGATTAGTTTTCCTCAGCTAAGTGCAAAGTAATTTCTGCAAAACTACTGCTTATGAAAGAAAGCTATTTATGCTCTCTTTTTTGTTTGTTTTGGGTTTTTTTGAGAGGTAAAAAAAAAAAAAAGTAGAAGACTTTTGTGAAAATTTCCACAGATAATGTTTTACTGTATATCTTAAAAAAAATCTACCTGTCACAGTGTCAAGAGTGGCTGCTAACTGGGAGTAAGTCAGTTGATAGTGCATATAAAATCAGTATCAGATAACGTAATTGTTGACTAATTTCAATTCACACATTCCTAAGGAAAAACGTACTATAGAGCCTGATGTGATTTTTATCCTGTTTGGTTAATGAAAAAGGAAAGATTCCTTCTCAAAATACCCAGGCTATTAATTTTGTAGAATGTCCTGTGGAAAACACTGCTCTGCAAAAGTGAGCAAAGAGCATCTGATACAAAAGGCAGCTGGGTAATTCATAATTTGAACTTCCTTCATAAATATTTTAGCTTTTTAAAGGTAGAAAAAGATTTACCTTCACACACACAAAGTAGTTCATTAATCTTGTCTCCACATTGTTGTTTGAGCACTATTTAAATAATTTAAACACATTAAGGATACAACGCCATCACTTACAGGGAGCAGCATCTTAGGTTGAGAGGAGTCTGACTGATCTCACTTGTGGAATAAGGTGTTGACCAACATCAGTAGAGATAGTGCAGTGAGATCCCAGGTGTAGTGGTAGCCATAGCAGAAAGAGCAATAAAATATGAAGATGGTATTATGTCAGCATGAAAGGTCTTATTGTTCCCAGTCCAATCCTCTTTAGTCCTGGAAATGTTTCTGTCATACACTTGCTGTGGGATACTCAGGCTATTTCAGAGTATATACAACTCAATTGTAAATCTTCATAAACGCAAATCATTGTCAGCATGGGCACAAGTGAATTCAGCATTTCAAATGAGAAATAAATAGCTATTAAGAAGCATACTTCTCATTTCACATGTCAACTCAAATACTGTCTCACATCCATCAGATCTATACATTTTAAAGCCTATTCAGAGAGATTATGACTGCACTTGTAAATAGCAGTAGAAGTACTCAGTGAGCTGAAGTGGAGCCACTGAAACACAGAGAAAACTATTTCACTGTGCACAAAACCTGGCAAAGAGAGTCATGATGCGGTATGATAGCATGAGAGCCTTGACAGAGCGTGGATTGTGTGGATTACAGGTAGCTGGTGGGGTTTTTTTAAGGAGAATAATCTTTATTTACAGTGTGGTTAAGAGTTTTATTTATGACTTCATTCTGTTCACTGCATAACAGCACTTCACTCCTATTTTTTTCTGTGAAATTGCTGCTCTGAGCAAGCATTTCTGCCAAGGGTAACACACAAAGCTTGATAACCGTCTTGCAGGGAGATGGGTTAGATTTCAGCTGTCTCTCAGTCCATCCTCATTGTCTGTTTCTCTCTTTAGTGAAAGAGAAGCGAGTTGCCACATACTTCACAGTGATATGCTCCAATGGCCATGTAATTGCTGGATGATTACTGATAAGGATTTGCTTATCTGGCTGAAGACTGTATTTCTATAAATCACCAGTAAATATCATCAATCCAAGAGTTAAACATTTCTCTTCCTTTGACTGATAAGAATTGGATTTATAAAGTAAATTACTTAACTTTCAGGGCACAACCCATTAGCAAACAAATCTTTACCTCTTTATTTATAGGCTCTGATTCCTGAAACTAAAAGGAAGGTTCAAACCATTTTAGACCCAAAAACTCCAAGAATTACATAAGGAACTGTCACAGTTTAGGGACATACATCATATCCTGCATATCTTCCCATGCTGCAAGAGTGGAGCCTGTGGCATTAAAATCTGAAATCCTTCCCTCTATTTCTAACAGAAACTCTGCCCTGGTAAGGCCACATTTGGAGTACTGTGTCCAATTCTGGGCCCCCCAGTTCAAGAGGGACATAGAATTGCTTGAGAGAATCCGGTGCAGAGCCACAGAGATGTTTAAGGGAGTGGAACATCTCTCTTATGAGGAAAGACTGAGGGAGCTGGGGCTCTTTAGCTTGGAGAATAAGAGACTGAGGGGTGACCTCATCAATGTTTATAAATATATAAAGAGTGAGTGCCAGGAGGATGGAGACAGGCTCATCTTGGTGATGTCTGATGACAGGATAAGGGGCAATGCGTGGAAGCTGAGGCATAGGAAGTTCCATGTAAACATGAGGAGGAACTTTTTCACTGTGAGGGTGACAGACACTGGAACAGGCTGCCCAGGGGGGTTGTGGAGTCTCCCTCTCTGGAGATATTCAAAATCTTCCTGGACACATTCCTGTGTGATCTGGTCTAGGTGATCCTGCTCTGGCAGGGGGGGTGGACTGGATGATCTTTTGAGGTCCTTTCCAGCCTTTGACATTCTGTGATTCTGTTATAAGCAGTGAATTTGGGGGAGATGTGGAAAGGTTTATCTCTTTTGAATCCTGATCTCTATCTCACAGAAAATGTGGTAGTTCTTCATCCCTGACAGGTATCTGCAGAGAGTTTATCAGTGTGCCAGTTCCTCTTGATTGAGTTGACCATTTGGGTCAACTCCAGTGAAAATGTTAATGACTCCATTGAACCAGATATGGAAAGGATAAGATAAGGGAAATTATTATTGATGGGCTGATTGGATTCATGGCCACTGCATTCAGGAAAGGTGCAGAGCCAGAGGTGTTAATAGAGGGTGTAAGACTCAAGAACAGGAAGATGAAAAGCCGGGGAGAGAAACCTAAGGATGATCAGCTGCAGTGCTGTGGGGGTGCTATGTGCCTTGGTTCTGGTAGTGAAATGGAAGCCCCACGCCCACCAACATGTGCTTACTTTCCTCATTCTCCTAATGGTTCACTCCTTCACTGTGCAGCAGGTGAATAAAACAAACTACAGAATCATCTTTATTTCCTGTCATCACACAGTGCTTTTCACTCAAGGCCACAAGATTGAAATCTTGACTGTGCTGAAGTCAGCATGCATTTTTCTGTTGGTTTCCAGTGGTCCAGGTTCTCGCCAGCCATGCTTATTTCCAAAATTTAGCAATAGTTGCCAACCATTTCCAGGGGGAGAAGGTGAGGAACTCCATTTTTCAGGGATGAAGAGGTTACAGGCAAGAAAGTCTCTTCAGAAGTACTGTGTCTCCATCTCTGCTAAACTTGGTAGCATTTAGGGGTCCTATAGCTACCACTGGGACCTACATCTGTTCTCAAGGCTCGGTTGAGTGGACCCAACCCCTCAGGAATCTGTAGTTCTATGAACCTAATTTCCTGAAATTATAAATTTCAGACTACAGTTTACAGGTTTAGAAACATTGACAAATATATACTGAAAATCTGAGCAAATTTCCTTCAACTCTAAGAGCCTTTGAACTCCATGGACAAGTTGATACATAATTTCTCAGAGTGGTAGACTTGCATTTTTTTTATAGTGGGTTAGTTTATCCTCATGAAACACTGAATGAGAGCTGTTAATAATCATTCTGAGTGAAAGAATAGGTTGGGCAGTGAGGTGAAGTGCCTCCACCTGCTATGGTAGCCCGGATAAAAAGAGCACTTCAAATGTCCATATAAAGAGGTCACTGACAGCTTTCATCTATAAGCTCACTCACAGAGATTTCATAATAAGATTTTTCAGCTTTTCTGGTTTAGTCTCCAACTAGAACTATTCAGATGGGAAATATAAGGTCTTTTTCTGTGTGTGAGCAACTTGACACTTTTTAGTCTCCAGTTTAGGCAAGGTTTTCATGGCAGGAAAATGGCTGTAGTTAGAGAGTGTTCATAGTTCAGCCTTCACAATAATGGAAACCCTCCCATTTGACTACTAAGAGTTTAAAAAAGAACCACGAAGTCTGTACTAAGATTTCAGATGTGACTAAAGCTTTAAACCTAGGTTGGGTCTGTGTGAAAATTGTCTTATATACTGCTATGGACATGATCTCATTTTATCTGCATTGCATTTAACAAGAATTTGCATTACATATTATAGAAGGCAGCCTGAACTATTACTGCTGTAAAATGTATTCTCAGTACTACTGTTTGGTTTGTTTGTTTTAAATCTAAGGCACCAAAAGATATTTAGTTTTGGAATGTAAAGTATTTAATTATTTTTACTTTTTCTTCTCTGAGCATTTTTCACATTAACGTGATACCTGTATTTCAGCACACCCAGAAGATCAGACTGGATGACACCACTGGATGAGAAGTTTACCCTCACAGAAGATGAGTGAAGGATGCTCTTGCTCTCAGTCATTGCTCAAGTTCCTAGAAAGGACGTGTGACAGCAGCTTGCTCTCAGTCATTGCTCAAGTTCCTAGAAAGGACGTGTGAAAGCATAACTGGTGTGTTACAGATGTTGAAGATTCAAGCTCCTCCAATGGCTCTCTTCTGTGTGTCAAACACTCCACAAGAATAATTATTTTTCTGAGGGTAGCTATGCTCCTTTACTTTTACTGACAATATTTATGCAAAATAAATGCCTACTGAAGTTCTTGTCTTTCCTATCAGATTTGTTATGTGAAAGCTGAGGAGTCAGATGTTTGTGTAGGCCACAAAATGTTAATATTGAGTAAGATTTTAACTCCTTTGTCTGAAAAGAAGTCAATAACTTAGCTCCAGACACATAGCAGCCAGACCCAATACTAGTATTTGACTATGTGTCAATTTAGAATTTATGCTGTTAACAAAAGACACATGCAGCCATTTTGGGACAGTGACTATTTACAGCTGATATTGTGCCACTCAAGTGTGCAAGATTATTTTTTGCCCCTTCTAGTGTTATCTGTACTGCTAAATGTTCCTTGTGGCAAGTGGTTTTTAACTGCCAGGGTTTACAATGTCTCCCCCTCGTTGTTCAAGACAGACCTGTATAGGTTGGCTGGTGCATCCATACTGTACAGCACTTGGTGCACACCCTCTCTGTGTCCCAACTTATGGCCCAATGCTCACATCCTTTGTCATGTGTTTTGTCAACTTGTCGTGTCTGAAATACTTCAAGATCTGGGCTGCAGCCCACCAGATTGATATTTTCACAGTGGGACACCAAGAACATGTAGGACATGCTTTGAGATGGATGACCTAAGAACATTTGTAGAGTACATAAGGGTGTCAGACCCGTGCAAATTGTGTTGGATGACTGTGTTGGATGAAAGGAAGCAAACATGATGAAGCCTACTGACTCATTGACTGTTTAGAGTGGGACCTGTTTTTGTTTGGAAGGAAAATAATTGGTTCAGCTTTGGGGTCATGTTTTATGCAGCATGGACAATTTGTGATTAAGGATCTGGGAATGAACTGGAGACATAAGCCTTTTGGGATGTATAAACACACTTTGCATCTTTATTGTTCGGCCTGCTCACCTGTGACTTTTTGAAAGATACTGCATACACGATGGTACAGCACCTGCTCATAATCGGGACCTTCCTTGCCCTTTTTTTCCATCCCAGAGTTCAATATAAGGGTCAGGGATAGTTTGAGAATGAACTCAAACAGCAGGGAAGCTACCAATAATCACAAATTAATTACTTAGGAAGTTTACTTCATATTTTACATTTAAGTGAAAAAAAATGCACATTCCATACCACCTGGGAGCCTGTGTTGTATAAGTAATAATGTCATGAGTCCTGCCCTATATTTGCTGAAAAGTGAAGCTCTTCTAGAAGTGACATACATCTACTGAGCATATGGGTGCACATTATTATCAAATAAGTTAAATTCAGCTGGAAGCAGTCTTTGTGAGCACAAATTTGCTGACAGAGATTGACCATTCTTTTGCATTTTCTAGCACAGCATATCATACCCAAATTAACAACACAGGAAAACTAAAAGTATGCTAATAAGTAGACTGCATGGTGGATGAAAATCACCCCAAAGTAAGTAAATGTCCTATATGCGTGTGTCACGAGTAAAGGAATCAAAGCAAGGTGTCACAGCTAAAGCTCCAGTTGAATAATTGCATAAAATAACTTCTTGGTAGAGGATCCTTAAAGCGTTTGTCAGGTGCTTTTGTCTTGTCTTTTATTTGAGGTTTCACTGAGATTCCAGGGTGATATATTCACTTAGTATTTGAATTCCTGTCTCTTCTAATATTGCAGTCTCACAGATAATAGGATTACTTCCATAAAATGCATAAAACACAATTGTTACACTTGTTGATGTGTTTTATCAGAAGCCACTTATTTGAGATTTCTATTAATAGGATGTTTGCTGAAGCATATTGCTATGCTGAGAAAATGATTCAAAGTCATTTATTTTCCACCCACTTGTCTGTCTGCTCAGAAAACTAATAATTTGTTTATTCAGTTAAATAAGATAGGACACAGACTTGACAAAACTTAGAAATGACTGTTGAGAACTGTCAATACATACAAGAATACAGATAGTGGTTTACACTGACTTTGATTTAATTTTAGCTGAGGGTTTATGCATTTGTCTGAAAGACTTTATTCCCTAAGGCATTCACAGTGAGGCATCACAGACACTGTTAGGGTTGTAGACTTCAGGGATCTCTTGTCTCTCTTATTTCACATACATAACATCTAGTGTAGGAAATTGTGGCCAAAGAAAAGCTGTATGCTAGTGGAATGACATAACTGAATTGAGGTCTTGGTAAATTATTAGCATGTTCTCTACAATGCTTTTGCAATCTACTTTTCCTGTGAAGTTTAGGAACATGTTTATGAATTAATTCTCCATAGATGGAGTCAGAGTTACACACCATGCCTTTCTTATTTATGAAGGGTGGTGAGCTTTCCCCTCCTGATTCAGGGCTGGCTTTTCCAAGTGCAGGCATAGTTCTGTATCTCAACCTTGCATCTCTCTGCAGTTGTTACAAATACAAAATTGATTTTGCTGAACACTGTTATGTGCATTTTTGTCATAAATCAAGACAGTAAACCACTGAGTTCAGGGAAGTTATACTATTAGAAAACCAGTGTGATATCAGAATTGGCTTTCTGTCTCATTTTAAGCAAAGCTGGCTTCCAGATAAGACAAAGTTTAACTAATTTCACACTTTCAGGTTCCTTTCTGATGCAATATCTATTCTGGGGATAAAAGCTCAGTTATTTCATCCTTATAATTCTATTTCAAAGCCTTCACCTTCCCACCGACTTCATTGTATCTAATCTAATTGCTTGTGGCAAATGGATGAGTTTCACCTTTTTCCTTCATTAGTTCATCACACTTTAGATTCTCAGAGATATCAGAAGACTGTTCAGAATATCTGTCAATCTGTATGTTTCCAGAAGCTGTTTATACAAAGCAGTCCTCCAAATACCTCCCCTTGGCCAGCTAGCCTTGCTTTCCTCTAATGGAGTCTTTCCTTCAGTTGAAGCCATAGAGCTTAAGGCAAGAATACAACTTCATAAGGGGAGGGATGCAGAAGAGATCCTGGTGTGAGGAGGTCCCACTCAGTGGAAGTGGAGAAAAAGTTCTTGCTAGTGGAGAGAGGAATTATGTAAGCCTCTGCTGTCCTCAAATCCCTCTCTCAGAGAGTTTCTGAATTGGGTCTTACATCAGAGAGAGCACACACACAGAGGTGACATAATTTCCTCCACCAGCCTGCTGGCAGGTTATCATCATATCATGACTACTGAACACGTTATTACTATACTATTATATATTACTAGTATAGGTATCTAAGTTTTGAATAACTGTACACTTGGTTGTAAACTCCAACTTTTTACTTTATTTACTTTATTTTGTTTTTAATGTCTTCACTTCCTCAAGGTTTAAATTTCAGAAAGTCAAAAATCTCCCATAATTTCCTGTTATCTTGTGTTCTTCATTCACAGAATCATAGAATGGTATGGGCTGGAAGGGACCTCTGGAGATCATTGTGTCCAATCGCCTTCCAGAGCAGGATCACTTAGGGAATGCCACACAGCAATGTGTCCAGGCGAGTTTTGAAAGTCTCCAGAGAAGGAGACTCCCCAACCTCTCTGGGCAGCCTGTTCCACTGCTCTGTCACTCTCACAGGAAAGAAATTTTTCCTGATGTTGAGTTGGAATTTCCTGTGTTCCAGTTTGTGACCATTGCCCCTTGTCCTATCAGTGAGCACCATTGAAAAGAGACTGGCCCCTATCCTTCAGACATTTATGAACATTGTTAAGATCACCTCTCAGCTTTCTCTTCTCTGGGATAAACAGCCCCAGGTCTTAGTGATGTACCAGCCCTGGTGATGTCACAGCAGGCAGAACACTGGTGGTGGCCCATCCTGCAGGGCAGCTGGTGACACAGCCAGCCCCAGATGGTGACACACTGAGGGCTGTGCCAGGCAGAAGAGGGCATGCTGGCCCTTCTTTCTGCATTGTTGTTTCTCCTGTGTGCCACAGCAAGACACCCAGAGATGGATGGGACCAGAGCACAGCACATTCCTGTCCTCTCCCTCCAGAGATAATTATCCTGCCTGTAGCCCATCACAGTCATGCAGGAAGCTGGAAGCTCCTCACAGACAGGGGCAGAGGGAGCTCCTGGTCTTTTTACTTTGGAGAGGTGTCGGCCAGGCCTCACAGGAGCTCCTGGCACCATCACTAGTCGCACAGTGGCCAGGACACATCTGGTGGCCCGTGTCATCGGGTGTGGCTGGAACATTTAGCCTAGGTCAGGTATCTCCTAGTCATCAGAGAGACATGGGATGGACAGCCTTGACAGGAGGCTGGGACAGCCCCAGGCAGGGAGGCAGAGAAGGGCTGAGGTGATGGAAGTGACTGATTTGGTTGTTCATTCTCCCCTTTTGGACAGCTGCAGCCCTGCAGATGGACAGAGCCAGACCAAAACATCCACTACCATGCACTGCACTGCTCTACAGGGACATGTACCCAAGGATAAGGAAGACAAACACAATCCCAGTCTATACTGCATTTTGGACCTTCAGGCATCTGGAAACTCTCCTCAGCTGTAGACAAAGAGATCAGTGGTTCACCTGCCATCTCCAAACCCCACACATTCTGAACTCTGTCATGAATCTGCAGGCAGCAGAAAGCTCCCCACAGCCATAAGCAAAAGGACCTCTGAACCACCCTCCGTCTCCATACCCCATTGTGCTCCTACAGGGAGCTGGAAGCTCCCCACAGCTGAGGACAATAGCAGCACTGTACCACCAAACACCTATGTACCCCATCACCTGCTCCATAACCATTCACAGGCATACAGGCACCTGAAACCTCTCCACAGATAAGGACAAAAATATTTCTGCACCACCTTCCATCTCCATACCCCACTGTGTTCCTGCAAGCAGCTGGAAGCTCATCACAGTCATGGGCAAAGGAAGTACTGCACCACCAACCATCTCCACAACCCACCACCCTCCATCTCCATAACCCACTGCAGCCCTACATGTAGCTGGAAGCTCCCTACAGCCAAGGACAGAGGGATCATTCATTAATGGACCCCACTGAAAGCAGAAGATGTTTAGCTGCAAATTTCTTTGATGGTTTTGCTGTCATATTATCTCATCTACATCATTATGATTTGGTACAGTCATCAAATATTTCCTTCAAGTGTTAAAAAATGATAAAATGGCGGTTTATTGCAAGGTACATTTAAATAAGCTGCAAAAAGCAATCCAAAAGTCTGTTCATTTATTTTGCATTAATCAGTTTAGACTTTTTTTCAAGGGACAATGTCTTAGCTTTATTTACATGAGTCCAAACCTTGTTCTCCTTCAAGAGCAGAGATATGACTAGTATGTTTAGTCAAAGTCATTTATTCCCAAGAGTATTACATCATTTTTCTTGTCATTTGTTGCCCATTCCCTCAACCCAAACACCAAATTGCTAGTCTTAGCAATCAGCTTTCCATATTGCTGTCTTGAGCAACTCAGGACCACCAACAGAATTTGGTCCTTCCCAGCTCACTCCTTTTTCCAGATCACTTCTGAATAGGTTGGCGTACACAGAGTGCAGGACTACTTCCCAGACTGCACCTGAACATCTTTCTCCTTGGCAAAGAGTCAGTCATTCCTACTCTTGGTTTCCTATTTGTAACTGTTATTAAACCTTAAGTTTCTGAAAGCTTTCAGAGAGTCCAAGCATATGTGTTTCATCTGATTATCCTTATTTACAACCTCACACCTAACTGAAATAGGTTTGTGAATTATGACTTCCCTCTGTGGATGTTGTGTTGATTTCCCCTCAATACCGTGTAATTTGCCACATAGCTACTGGTTTTACTTTTTTAATAAACTGTTTTCTTCAGATACCAAAAGCAAGGTGTCTGTACTGCAGCACCCTAGTTCTCTCTCTGCATTTTTTGGACATCCATGTGACATTCAGGCTTGATGGGTCTCTGAACAACTTGCCTTAGGTAGAGATGTCCCTACTTGTGTAGGGAGGTTGGACCAGATGACCTCTAGAGGTCCCTTTCAGCCTAAAACATTCCATGATTCTGTGATTTGCGCCATCTTTCCTCTGCAACCCTGTCAGAGCAAACCCATTTCTTGGTACAAAACCCAGCATTACCAATTGCATAGGAGCTGCTTTAAGTAACTAGACCACCTTGGAAGGTGCTTTTGCTTTCCAGAAAACCCCATTCTTCCTTTGCTTCTCAGACATGCTCATTTCTTAAATTCAGCTGGAGTTAAGGAATAAGGAAGGAGCCAGTCAGACGCTCTGTTGATAGACAAAGAGCCATTAAAATGAATCCTGAGAATGAGTGGTAGGGGTAAAGGAGCACAGCCCACCAAATGAAACCTAGAGTTACTTGAGACAAGAGAGGAATATCTGCCCAATTTCTGCCTCTTCCTCTCATTGCTGTAGGAAGAGCCTCAAAATCTGTCACCCATCAGCACAGCTCAGTGTAGTGGAGTAGTTTGCTGGCATCTCATCTTCCCGTTTCTCAGTTTCCCTGCAAGAATGTAGTGACATCCTCTAAGTCATTTCTATGTCCTAGAGTATGGACTGGTTTGGGTTGAGGTTTCTTTTTTTTGGTTTTTTTTTTTTTTTTCTGTCTTTTAAGGCTTGCTACCTGTTCCTTGCTGGACTATCTCTCCTGCTGACACAGTGACTGCAAAAAAGGGGCAGTCTAATTACCCACTCGTGCAGTCTCCCTCAGCTCTTGCTACCGGTGGTCCGATGATACGAGGGTTGCTGCCCTGATAGGGAGAGAGAAGTCCCCGACATAAACACCGGTCTGTGCTCTCCAGGGCCTTTGCCTCGATGAGAAAAATCGTACCATTCAACAAGCCCCTCCAGGCAGCTGAAGGAGCCATCTCCACATCCTACCACCGCTTGAGAGGGGTCGCTCCAGCCCGCCCGCAGTAAGCGTGCCAAGAGGGGGCTCGGCAGCCCCCGCCGGCCCCGGCCCCTCTCGGCGGTGCGGGACTCAGCCTGGGGTCCCCTGAGGGAGGGCTGAATCCTCCTCAGCCCTGTCCTCTACCGGTCCTGCTCCCGCATCTCCCGAGGAGAACGAGGAGGGGTGTCCGGGGTGCCTCAGCTCCTCCCGGTGGACGGCAACTTCCCATCTGCCAGCCCCGAGAAGAAGCGAAGGGGTCCGGTCCCTCCGGCCGGCTTCTCCACGGGGTCTCGACGGATAAGTCCGAATAAATCACAAAGGACTGTCGCAAGAAAAACTCCTGCCCTCAACTTTTCTGTAAGGGTTTAGGGATTTGCTCCCCCTGCCCCGTGGGAAGCCACTGTGGCATACTGCAGGGATGCACGTCTGGGCCAAGGGGTGCAAGGCTGACGCTGGGATTCACACAGAGCTCAAGCCAGAGCATCACAGGGGGTTTGGCCAGCTCGGCTCCATCTTTACTTGCTACAGCTTCAGCAGTCCTCCCTGGTAACTTAGGAGGCAAATCATTGCCCTTAGCTGAAATTTGCTCTCTTTCTCGTGAGAGAAATGATGACAGAAATGAAATCAGATGCTAGATGTAGAGAAAAACAATTTGTTCAGAGTTATCATTATTGAATGCCTCTGTATTATGTGATTTTCTCTCTGAAACATCCCTCAAGTACAATACAAAGATGGTAAATGGTAATATTGCATTGCTGTGTTTCTCCAGTGTATTTTTTGGTGATATTTGCCAGTTGGCTTTGGAATTACTTGTTTAGGGAAGAAGTTTAAACAGCTCTGTTGACAGTGAGTTTTACAGGTCTTTTTTTTTCTTTTATTACAATATGTATTTGGTACTGTGTTGTTGCACTTGTTCCCATATCCTGGAGTACAATTTTAGTGTTAATAATAACAATAATGACATTTTTGTCTGTTTTCTTGTTAGGCAGGGAATTGTCCTCTCCCATGACAACTAAGAAATTTGGGGTTTTTTTTTTCAATAGTATATCTTCAGTATATCTTTTCTTATAAAAGGGAAATAAAAACATACATTCAGAAATAATTTACTGCACCAGCTGCATGTCACTGACAGCACTGAAATAAAAAAATGTTCCAACCCCAGGAGCCCAAAGGAGGGCACTGGGATGTAGCAGGGAAGGGAGCAAAACCATGGATGAAGACATCAACACTGCTCAGCCCAGAGAAAGAGCTACAAGGGCTGGCAGATCCTGATTCCTGTTTCTGCATACCAAGGGCCAGGAGAGAAGAGTTAATCTGCTTAAATCAGCACCTGCAGATGCCTGTGAAGTGATACAGCTAAGAGCTGATGCTAACAATTTAAGGCCTCAACATAGATGTTATTACCTTTAGCATCCCTGTCCAGCCTTGCCAGAGTTAATATTTGATTAAACAGGCTGCCTCTGCCCAGATTTCACCTACTAAATAAAGTCTTTTAAATGGGTACTGAGGTAACCTGTAATGGTCCCAGTAGAGTTCAGTGCCTCTGGCAGTAGGTCCCAAAAAAGTGCTACTAGGATGGGTTTGTAGCCTTAAGGTTGCTGTTAGAGATAGTACGGTGTTTTGCAGCGTGCAGGCAGTCCTGTGCTTTGCTTTCCTCAGCTGTCTCTCCAGGGAAATATTTCCATATCCCTGCTAAGGGCTGGAAACCACAGGGAAGTACCAGAACTGATGACAGCTGAGAGCAGAAGTACCCCTTTCAGGAACTTTTGACCAAAGTGCCCAGCTATGAAGTGCCCTCTGGGAAGAATTGGGATACTGATGACAAGCACGAGGTACATGCACTTTCCTTGCCCTTTCTAATACTGCCATTCCTAATCTCCTCACACCACCTTTTTTTCCCCTTCCCTTCCCTTCCCTTCTTTCCTTTTTTTTTTCTCTTTCCCTGGAAAACAGACTGCATGGAAGAAGAATGTCTTCTGGCTTCCTTTCCTCCCACTGCACTGAAATCTCTTGCACAAAAGTTTATACTACTTTCTTTTTAGCCTAATTTAGGCTAAACTGTGCCCCTTGCTTCACATTCTTTTGCCAGGTAATTACTTAATATTATATCTGATTATGCAATTAACCCAAAATCTTGGCTTCTCCTGCTTTCTCAGCTACCCTCTTTTTCTGCCCATTTTTTTGCTTTCTGAGGATCTTTGATGATGTCTTTTCATCTCCCCTCAACTGTTTGTGGGATATTGGGATGCCTTTTCCCTTTCCCTCTGTACCCTTCTTTGCCTCTCCAGGTTGTCCCCATCCACAAACTTATGTCTTCTGTTCATGCAGATGACTTTCAAATCTCTGTGACTTTGTTTTGCCTCCATCTCCAATGGTGGGAATCTTGTCCTGCAATGTTTTCTTGGGAATGATCTGTTGCAAGCAAGAACTCATTATGGTTAAAAGAGATGTTAATGTTTTCCCTGGACTAGTTTTCTTGATTGTTTATCACTCAAGCCTGCTTTCTCTATATCCTCAGGTCTATCTGTCTTGCAGGGGGTGAGTTCTGTATGAAGTATGTGAGATGTAGCTTTTCCTATCCCTTTTATAGCTAGGTTTCTTGCCCAGATGCCAACTACCTCATATATTGCCTGCTACAACATCCTGGCTCTTAAAAAATGCAGTGTTCCTCATCCAGTCTGTGAAGAAGTCTTCTACCAAGGTCCTTTTCCTTGCAATCAGCTCACACCAGCACTCTTTGTGCACTTTTTTCAATTGCCTCCTCCTTGAGAGCATCTCACAGAAGCAGCTCACTTCATTCTCAAGTCCATTTTCATCCCTTGTTTGACAGGCACAGGCTGGTTCCTTGCTCCTACTGGCTCAGCATGCAACCTTACTCTCACTTGCTGCTTTTTCAGAAATTTGTATTTTTGTGGAGTCTCCCTCTCTGGAGATATTCAAAACCCTCCTGGATGTGTTCCCATGTGACCTGGTCTGGCAGGGGGGTTGGACTGGATGATCTTTCGAGGTCCCTTCCAGCCCTTGACATTCTGTGATTCAGATGCTGTTATGCTTTTGGCTGTGTTACTATTCAAGCTTGGCAGGAGATTCCTGTAAATAAATATCTGCATGGTCTTTCCATCAAATACTTCCTTCTCTGTGAGCATGTATCCTAGGTGTTATGCAGTTCAGACATCCCTTCCAGCAGTGTCAGTTTTTGATGACTGTGTGTCATGATGAGATGCTGGGAGTGAGTAGGGGATTTATGAAGTTCAATAGAAACTGGAGGAGTTGTCCAATTTAGGATGAATGAGCTATTTTCAAAGGCACAGTGGGAGGGCTTCACATTGTGTGGCCTGCATCCTCATTTGCAGTACAGGCTGTGCTTCAGCAAGGCTGCACAAAGAAGGAGACAACTTGACAATGCTTCATTTCCATTTTTACACATGCGAGAAACCAGTGTGTAGTATCCACTCAGGGGACTTATACACTGTGAGTTATATTCTGTTCCCTCCTCAGCACCTCTCACCCCCAGTCATTCAGGTATGAGTCCAGATCACTGCTCAAAAAAAAAAATTATTAATATAATTAACTTCCTGTAAAGGTCTGCTGTAAATCAGACCCCTGGAATGGACTGGGTTATAAAATTACCCTTTTGTGAACAGGTATTATTAACATTGGTGACTGAAACAGCGCCATGAACTGAGATATGGAGTGTGATATGAGCATGTAGGAGTGATGGCAATAAAAATGAAGAATTTGAGTGAAAATATTATAGACAGGATGCTTTCCACCACTTTGTTCACTCCGGGAGATGAACAGTTTTCAGAAAGAGAATATTTGGTAAAACAACATGTGTTGCACTCCACAAGCTCAGCAAGGAGTAACCCTTGGTTCACTGGATCCTAGACCCAGTAATCCAGCTATCAGGAGACAGTGGAGCCTTGAGCATGGGACCTCTCTCCTGACACTTGACTGTGGAAGGGAGTTTATCCATCTCTGAGGAGATCTGCAAGAGGCCACTACAAAGGAAAGTTATATTGTGGCAAGACAACAAACGTGACACCCTTGACCATTCTTTCCATGAGATAATCCCTATCATCTTGCCATCCCCTGGGTGCTGGAACCACCTGGTGTGGAGGATGCTTCATGGGCTGCCCACCCAAGTGCAGCCAACAGGATTCTGTCCACCAAGGTGATGGCTAGCCTTGGCCAGTTTCAGGATCTGCAGGTGGCCACAGCAGTGTCCTCTATCTCCCCCCACCAAATCATCTCCTATGGGACCTAAGAGGATCTCAGAACCTCCTTGTTGCACTAGATTTTCAAAAGAAGTGCATTCAGGTATGTAGAATGAATGATCCATATCTTTTCATAAGACCTTAGTACACTGGGTCTTTGGGCTCTTTGAAAACTTGCCTGTAGCTGTCACTGTGGCAGCAGCAGCTCTCCAAGTGCCTTTGAAGAATGAATCCTCACATACTTTTCTCAGTGCAGATAGCATTCGTTCAAAATGCTGGTTCCATTTCTGAGTGGTGAACTCATGAGCAATGTAGGAGCCTAAAGTTCATTACCTTTCAAATAGGTTTAACTGCTTTTGAAAATGTTGCCCATTGCACTCTTTTACACATCTCCCCCATTGTGCACAATTAAAGAGTAAGAAGATTGTCTCTTTGCATTTGTCAATTAGAGGTTGGATAAAGGTTGAGAGCAGAAAAAAAACATCTGTTGAAAGTATCTTTGGAATGTCTCATTGTCCATCAGAAAACCAGGCACACCTCCATTATTCTATTCACAACTCTGCCAACAGCCTGTTAATTTTGTGCCAGTCACTTCTTTTTTGGGTGTGCATGAAGGCTACTCCACTGGCGAAATGTGGGTATTGATGTTTACCTTCCTTTGGAAAGAGGCGTGGGAGCTTGAAATGAACACTACAGCACAGGTGGCTGTGCTTATACAAATGCTCAGACATTTTGCCTTTTCAGGGAAGATAAATGCTAGAGTGACATGATGAAAAAGGTACACAATTTACAATTAAAAAAACTTCTCATATGCGGTTTATGACAAGACAAAAACACCTCTGGGAAATAGCCTCAACATTTCTTAGTTACTTCTGTTGAACGTCTGCAGGCTAGGCAATTGTGAATAAAAGCTATGTCCTTCATGTTGGTAGTAGTCATGTGTCCTGAAACAGTCTATTACATCTGACATAAATAATGAATATTTTTACAATCTGAACTAAGTTTCAGGCTTTACAGGATCTGGTGATCATTCTCTGTGGCCAAAAGTTGTTGTCCTAAAACCTGAAGCCTGGGTTTGCCCAAGCCAAAAATTAGAAAGCTATAGCTGTAGACCTGAAGTGCTTCCTGGAACAAAATATCAGCCTTGCAAAGGTGAAGGCAAAGTGAATCTTCTCAGAGGTCACGAGAGCTGCTTACAAAACTGATGTAAGCAACTGGGATGTGGTGGATTGCCTACACTCACCTCAAACCTCCACCATCTGCTGGAAGATAAGTGATTCCAGCATTACTGTAATTTTCTCACTCCACATAGTTTGCTGTGTAAGGGTATGAGAGATTTCAGTGTAGTTTCAATGGTGATGAATGATAACTTAGTGGTTCTATTAGAGGGTTTTGGCAAACAGACCATTTTGTTGCCCGTGTGGAAGAATAAAGGCTCATGATGAGAGCTAGAGCCATTATGTCTCTGAGTGGTAGGTTTACAAATCCCACAGTCACCAAGTCATTACCAAGTCATTAGAATGAAAAAGTATCATAGGAGGTCCCTGGTCCTACCCCCTATTTAGAGCAGGTCACTACCACCTGCAGGCCAGGCTGCTGGGGTCCATCACAATTACACAGAGTGGCTGCTCCCACTTCTTCCTCTTGCTTCCAGCAATGTCCTTTCTGCTTTATCCCATAGTTCAGAAAGAAAAGAGGGAGAGCAGGGAGAGCATGTGTTCCTTTGTCATGCAGGCCCTCTGGTCACACTTGCAAATATCCTGAGTTCTGGAAAAAGTGTTCCACCATGCACTGTGGCTTGACTGCTTCAGTAGCTCCACTGTGCCTTCGGTACATCCTGCTGTGTCAAATACGACTCTGCCTCCAGCTGGCCTCTACCCAACCTGGCAGCCTTGGACAGAGCTGGCCCTGACCCACTGAAGCTCTTTCTCCTGTGCACCCTGATCAGATTGTGCACAGTAGCTCTGCATCCTCTGTTTTTAATGGTGGCCACCTCAGATCTATTTTTAAAAGCAGGCTTTTGTCTGCAAGGAATACAAGAAAATTTGGCTTCTCCTATGTTCCCACGAGCTCTCAGCACAGCACTCTCTCGGGTGTTTGGTTGAAAAAAATACACGAGTAGCCCTACTTAACATTAAGAGTACACATAAGTCCTTTGTTGACTTAGAGTGAACAGCAGCAAAGCAGCTGAAAACACTGACCCAGGTCACAAGAATGAGGGAAAAAACAGCTACCGAAGTCTCCCGCTCTGAATCCCACCCTGGGACGTGGCTCCTGAGTTCCTGGTGATTTTCCAGGATGTGTCCTGAAATACTTTCTTTATCTAGAAACCAGTGATCACACTTTAATGCCTGATTTCAGTTGCCTCCCCCCTCACTTCCAAGAAATTCTAGCAGTTGGTAAAACAGGTTTCTTTCCCTGCAAAAATGAGCAATTGCAGGGGAAATGTAAATTACAGTTCCATTTAATTCTATGGGCTGGTTTCCAAATTAACTATATTTCTCTGCAGTACAGAAAGTCCTTGTATATAATCATAAGTATCCTGTTATAAAGCAGTAAGACATCAGTAATAGTCGTTCCTTAATTAAGCTCTAAGGAGCATTTTCAGACTGTTATAAGCCAAGCAAGTTTCTATCTGCTGTGTTTAAACATGCATTACCTGTAGGTGCCAGGATGATGGGTATCTCATAAATAGAAATGATCACATTGAACTAGTAAAACTTGTCCCACATTATTTTTACCTCCAAATTAAAACATTTAAAAAAATGTGCAGAGTTCAGGCTTCCCTGAACAGGTGCATAGTGCTAATACTCATTTGCTTACCTTAACTATAGTGTTGATTCTATCTTAATTGGCTTTATTGAGTTCATTCACCCCGGGGGCTACATTTGGCTTCATATCATTATTCTCTTTCACTGGAGCAATTGAATACCAGAGTGCAAACAAAGCATGTGTGCTCTTATTTAAGAAGGTGTGATTGCTTTTCTGATCACATTATTTGCGGTATGAAATAAACTAATTTTTTTATTTATTTTATTTATTTTGGGCATGAGGCAGTGAACCTCATCCCACAAGCTACAAATGAGCAGATTTTTTGTTGTTGTTGCTTTTGGTTTTGGTTTTTTGTTTTTTTTTTTTTTTTTTTTCATCTAAAGAGTTAACAGTGGTTTTGGTGTGGTTTTTATTTCCCCTTCTACCCAGGCAGTGATTAGATTGTCCAGCAGGTGGCTGGCATTCGCCGGCACTCGCCGGCGGCTCCCACGGAATTACCGCAGTCAGTTAAGCAAGCCTGCCCTCATCGTGGGAAGCAGGGGGAGAATTGACGTCCAGAAGACCCTGCCTGTAGGATGTGAGCCGTCAGTGGAGCCCTGCTTTTTTTTCTCACTCCAAATCCAGCTGGTGAATGCAGGTGCCGAAAGGCGGAAGAGGCTGGCAACGCAGCGTGAGAGCAACTACTGAAAGTTCCTGCTTTTTGCAATTCCCTTGTTTTGGACTCCGTTCAGCTCAGCAGACCTGAAGCTGGGAATTTAACAAGCCTCGACTTTGAAAATACCTCCCATTTACTGGTCTTTGAATTTGATAAATGGCCTTCCAGAGCTGAGGAACACCTAACTGCATGACAAGTCAATGAGGAAAAGACAAGTTTCAGGATTCAAACTATGCTAAAAGATGTTCTCTTTTTACCTCGTGGAAACAGTACTGTTGAGCAAGCTGCAGTTGCTTTTTGATTTGCTTATTTTTAAGATGTGTCGCAAAGTGATATGAGTTTTAAACTCTTCTGGCTGTTTAAAGCCAGGAAGTAGCAGCAAAATTAAAGCAAGTAATTTATTTGAGGACTTTTAAAGGAGAAAGCTGTTCTCTGAGAAGAGGAAAGTTGGACAATGGCCTCTGGAGAATGCCTTCTGCTAGACCTAGAAACAGATAACTTCATTCTCTACAACATTTCTATCAACCAGAGTGCAAACTTCTCCCTCCTTGGTGATGACTGGTTCTACCCAGCGTTCCTCTATGCCATCCCCACAATCTACGGGATCATCATTTTGATAGGCCTTATTGGCAATATCACTTTAATTAAGATCTTCTGTACTGTGAAATCCATGAGAAATGTCCCTAATTTGTTCATTTCCAGTTTGGCTCTGGGCGACCTGCTGCTTTTAGTGACTTGCGTGCCCGTGGATGCTAGCAGATACCTTGCTGATGAGTGGCTGTTTGGCAGAACGGGATGCAAACTTATCCCCTTCATACAGCTCACCTCTGTAGGGGTGTCAGTTTTTACTCTCACTGCTCTCTCAGCTGACAGGTAAGCTGGCTGCTGTAGCCTTGAAAAGAAGTCTGCATATTTATGACTGTATAAAATAGAGGATTTTGAATGTGTACTTGCAGGTAACAAGTATGTTTGTAGTGAAGGGAAAAAGAACAACTTCAGTTAATTTCTAGTGATTATGAGCACACAAGTTGTGGAGGATGCAGACTGACCACAGAATACTCTTTCTAAGCTAAACTTAATTAAAAGAAAAACAAGAGGAGATCAAGCTAAATTCCAGAAAGAGAAAATACCATTAATGACATTCTGTTTAAAGATAGCATATTCATATTTGCCAAAAAGATAATTGATCCATATTTTATGAAGTGTGAAGGCACTGGAGCAGCAATTTAAAGTACAGTTAGAATCAATTCTTTCCGGTAGCTTGCTTCCTTAAGGCTAATTACATCTGAGGCGATATTCCATGAAATATGTTCCAAATATTCAAATGAGGATGCCTAAAGCCAGGAATCTCAGTTCACTATAGCCAGAATATTTCCCTTGATTAAAATGTTTGCCCCTTATCCAGTCAAAATGGATCTGTGCTGTTGATTCTGAAACTTTGTTTTCCAATAGTCTTCACTAAAAATACCATAATTATATAATAATAATTATAATAATAATAATTATGCTATTTTAGAATATTTGAAAACAAATTTGACTTTAACAAATTATATGTTTCTAATAAACCAGCTCTATTTTAGATTTCTGTGAGACTTTGGACATCTGTTTCGGAGCATTGAGATTTAAATTCAAAAGACCTTTTAATTCAAATGTTATTTGGAAGGATTAAGCATACCTTTCTGGAAGGATTTTAAGTATTTACCAGACTGTTGGCTTTTATAGAAACTCCTATGTACATTAGAGAAGCTGGGTTATTTTGTTTCTAATTTGGACACTTCAGAAAGATTAAGGAATACATTGTCATTATGCCGAAGTTTAAAAGTATCACAGAAATACTAAGATAATACTGTGAGAAACTTTTTTCACTTTTGATCTGCTCAAAAAAGACCTGGGGTTGTATTTTTTGGTCACAAAGAATTTAAACGGGGCTTGCTTTAGATAGCCCCTTGCATGCCATTCTGTGTCTCTCCTCCTAACCTACTTTAAGATATCAGACTATTTTTGTTCAGTTTTCAAGCTAGTTCATATAAATTTTTCAATATACAGTATCTGGTCTCAGTGAAAGCAGATGACTCCATAGTGCTTCAGAGACAAATCACTCAATATGTTTATTAATGCCTCTATGTGGGTATATGTATAAAAATAGCATTAAAACAAAAAAAAAGGCATGTACAAAAAAAACCAAACAGATGACAGACAGGCCTATGTGTAGATTAAAGTCTTCAAACAATTTGATCTAAAAGTGTTGGGAAAATAAGAATATTGCACAGTAGGAATATTGCACAAATCTCCCAGTAAGAGATCACCTACACTTTTTTCCTAAGTTTCATGTGGTGGCTAGTTCCCTACTGCCTATTCTTAAGGAAATGTTAGGAAAATAGAGTATTACCCCAGGAAACTAATCTTTCCAAAGCTGTAATGTAAGTTGTTTTAAGGAGTGTCGAGAACTGCATCTTCAAGAAGATTAAGAGATATTTGTTGCTATCTGATGACATGCCACATAAAGTAAACACTGAAGATGCTTTTATTGAGCAGCACATCTACAACATTTTTTACCTGAAGGCAGTGAACAGAACAGAAAACAACAACTATTTGGGGTTTGGGTGAGCTTGGGGTTTGGTGACTTTAAATTCTGAACTTCAGCTTTATCTAGATCCTGCTAACCATCGCACTGCACTGGTGATCAAATGTTGCCACACTTCTTAATGCCACTCAGCTATAAAGGAGGCAGAGAAGATTTTATGTTCCCATTTCCAAGGGAACATTTTACTGTCCTCTGATTCATCTGTACACTGCAGAAGGAAATCATAACAAAACGTTAACCTTTATTAGATCTATGAATCTTAAATGCTGTGCTTTGAACTACAAATATACTAAGTTTGTTGAAGTTTCTGCTTTAGTATATTAACAGCAGTCCTAGGATAATTTTGTTACAAAATAATACAGTCTATATTTTGTCAGATCATTGCCCATTAGACTGTCTTTATTTTCTTAAAGCTGTTACTCTGAACTCTAGGCCCCAGTATTAATCACATCAGAATCATCAGGAAAATAAACTTAAAATATACAGGGAAAACTTCCAAGATGCAAGTTGACTGACCAGCATAGTGATGCTTGCCTTGGTCTGTGAGGGCACTGGCAGCCCAATGCCTTGTTGTGACCCCTGGGGCAAGAAGATGCTGATCTTGGCACCTCGGGTGGCTTCATAGACAACCATTTCCAAGGTCTGATGTGGCATTGCACAAAGGATGAGTGGCAGCTCAACCTTGCAGGTAAACACCTGAAGTAGACAAGGGCATGGTTGTGAGACTAGGGTAACACATGGACTCAGCAGTCCAGCAGGTAACTCTGCTCAGGCACAGCTCATCTCACTTGGATTTTAGTGTCTAAGGTGAAGAGCTGCTCTAGGATAGTCAGCAAGGTGGTCCTTAGTCCACGGAAAGAGATGCCTCCAGAGGAGAAAGGATAAATCACTATTTCAAGATATCTATGTCCCTCCTTGGGTATAAAGGAAGCCATGCTATTTAGCACAGATTAGATGCCCATATCTGAGATGGCTAATGTTCAGTGATGTGAACTCTAGCCAAGATGCAGACAGGAGATGTGTTTGTCACTGTTCTCAAGTCAAAGCCATAGACCATGGGAGAGGGGAAAAAACCCTCCTAAACTGTGTGCTGTGAATAGCATCACATGGCACTGTCGGAGGAAAGGGAGACTTGACTAGTGCACCAAAGACCTTTTATCTATAATTCAACTTTTGGAAAAAAAAAAATCATAAAACCCCGTCAATTTCAGTGTCCTTCCATTGAAAAAAGCAAGTGGGAACAACTACAGGCGTTACAGAAGATATTAGGGTGATGTCTAGAGAGACCTGGCATTGCAGCACTCCAAAATCTTCTGTGTAAAGAAAAGCACTGGAGTGTGATACAACAGGGTCACTTCCAGAGATGTAACCACTGAAACACAAGATGAAAGGTAGTGGGTAGGTGTGATGAGCAGATGCTCATCACATCTTACATGCTCACATCAGATGTGAGAGAGCGGTCAGATGTATGCTACATGTTACAACAATTGTACAAATCATCTCTGTTGTTTTGGATCACATTCTGAAAATGAGGGACACGGTTCTAATAGATTTTTGTACAATCTACATCATGGGCACAAGGGTATGCCTTCCTGAGGTACACTTCCATTCTTTCCATTTCCACTTTCCCATATGTTAGGCAGGGTTACTAATACTAAATCTATCATCTGCTAGTGACTGCAAACACTCAGCAAAGTGCCTGTTTCCAGCACAGAGCACTAAAGCTGCTCAGTGGTTTGGCCTGTCAAGACCTAGTGGTTGTCTAGAGGATTAACTGCTCACTTGCAAACTTTTCTCAAGAAGAAACATAGGGGCAAACTCCTGATCTCAACTTTTCCTGCAGTGGGACCCTCTCAGCCAGCAATGTACTCCACATGCATACCTGTACAGGTCATTATGCTGGGCATGGCCAAAGGATCCCTGGGTGCTTAGGTTGGCTCTGTGTACAATTGTGAGATTGCATCAGGCTCCAGTTCAATTATTTGAGTGTGTGAGAAAGGGCACAAAAGGGTTAACAATATTCGAAATGTATTTTCTGTAGGACTAGTCCATTGGCTGCATGGTGCTTGTATCTGTTTAGCTGTGTTTGCAGGAGCAGTGGGAGCTGTTGGTGAAACCTGTTTTCCTGCAAGCTTGGCAAGTTTGCAGAGCAACCAGGAGAGGGTTAAGGCCTGTGGTGTGTTTACAGCCACCCTCCATGAGTGATAAGGCGCCAGGGCTGAGTATACAAGAGCAAGGAAACAAGCAGTCGATGTGTGTGTTATGCCTGTTTGTGTGTTTTAGACTGTAAATGAGATTGGCAGGGGAAGGACATCTGTCTGCCCTGCTGCTCTGCCCTGTGGAGACATCAGATTTCTTCAGCTACTGCTCATCTTATCCCAGCATAGGAGTTTGGTTTCATCTGCTGGCCTGGCCTCCTCTTCCTCAGTGCAAGGGGAAAGAATGTAGAAGTGCCTGTGAGAGCGGTGACACCTGGGCTGCTAGCCCAGGCAGAAAAGCCAAAGCTGGCCCAGCAAGTGACAGGAAATTAAGGAAAATCTTTTCACAGCAAGAAGAAAAGCAGCCCATTTAATTGCCCTTGTCATGGGAGATGTCTTTATTCAATTGACTGTTTCCCCCATGACTGACAGGTTTTATACATTTGCATTTGAATTACCCAAGCTGTCAAGCACTGATCATACTTCCCCACAGTTTTGCCGACATAGTAAAAAATTGAAATGCCATCATGAAAGATGCTCGTGCAGTGAAACCTTTCTGAAGTAATGCTGTTTTCACAAGCACACAGCAGAGTAAGTGTGAAGTGTAGAGTTTACGAGCAACATCTTTATCTTAAGCACCTTGGATTATCTGGTTTTTAGCACTGGAAAGCTGCAGCAATGCCTGCCAGCTGGAGCTGCCTTCTGGCCTGTGGTGGAGAGGAATGACAGTGTAGTGAGAGACATGAGGTGACATTATGTATGAAGTTAAGTGTCTTACCTTGGGAAGACGAGCTGCAGACAGCAGGAACTGCACTCATGTGGAAGACCTAATGGAAGACCTAAATCACAGAATCACAGAATGTTCAGGGTTGGAAGGGACCTTGAAAGACCATCTAGTCCAACCACCCTGCCAGAGCAGGATCATCTAGAGCAGGTCACACAGGAAAGTGTCCAGGTGAGTTCTGAATGTGTCCAGAGAAGGAGACTCCAAAACCCCTCTGGGCAGCCTGTTCCAATGTTCTGTCATCCTCACCATGACAAAGTTTCTCTTTACATTTACATGGAACCTCCTATGTTCTAGCTTGCACCCATTGCCCCTTGTCCTATCATTGGATGTCACTGAGAAGAGCCTGGCTCCATCCTCCTGACACTCATTTGTTACAGATTTATAAATATTGATGAGGTCACCCCTCAGTCTCCTCCAAGCTAAAGAGACCCAGCTCCCTCAGCCTTTCATCATAAGGGAGATGTTACACTCCCTTAATCATCTTTGTGGCTCTGAGCTGGACTCTTCTGAGCAGTTCCCTGTCCTTCCCGAACTAAGGGGCCCAGAACTGGACACAATATTCCAGATGCAGCCTCACCAGGGCAGAGTAGAGTCAGAGGAGAAGCTCTCTTGACCCACTAACCACACTCCTTCTAATCCACCCCAGGATGCCATTGGCCTTCTTGGCCACAA
>JANHGN010004661.1:17131-39976 GCA_024605025.1 Megaceryle maxima | reverse complement strand
TTGTGTTTTTTTGGTTGTTTTGGTTTTTTTTTTTTTTTTTTTTTTTTGTTGGGGTTGTTTTTTTTTTTTTTTGGTTTTTTTTTTTTTTTTTTTTTTTTTTTAATGTTGCTTCTTACTGGTAAGAGTAAAGCTCTGTTCTAGAATTTAATGAATGCAGCACAATTAGTAATAATGTGGCTACTGTCCACTTGGTACTATCATAGAATGGCTTTATTTTATTATAGAGTAAAAATATTCCACTGGGGTATGAACCTAAGTTTAACTTTGGTTTAGCTTCCTAATGCTAGTTTCCATATTTTAAATGTAGATCACTTCCTAAGAGAAGACATTAAAAATATCATGATGTGACTCTGTTCTCATGGAAACTGCATTTAGAGTTATCTGCCTAGAAGTTCTCTATCCTAGTGGATATGCAGGTTAAATGAGTCATTTGCAGTTGTTCTAAATAAAACTCTTCATTCTTTTTTCTTTCGTTTTCTTTTCAGGGTACTAATTATGATGATGGGGAAAAAAAACCCAAAACCTCTTGAGTTTACAGTGCCTTGTGTTAGCCTTGGAAGAAGGCTTTTTCTTGTCTTTAATGTTAAGGATGGTAGCTACCTGGCCATAGAGGTTTTTTCTGCTCACACCCTGACTAGGGCAGGTCTGCATTATAAAGACTACTATTTCATAGGCCAGAGGCTGGTGTTGCCCTTACAGATACTGAGGATTATTATCTGTTCTCTATTTTTCTGCTCTATCCCCGTATGTATCCTGCATGGCCGCAGACTAGTACTGAATTCCCTTCAGAAGCACTCTTCATGGCAGTTCCATTTGTACCAGAACGCATGCCTCCTTTGCACTGTACCTGATTTCTGTACTCTGTGTGCGCGTGCACATAGCTCAGTGGGATGTCTTATGTCATATGAATAAAGATCTTCATGAGAAAGAAGGCTTTTTTTTTTTTTTTTTTTTTTTGTCCTCCAATATTCTTGTCCTTTTTATTTTAATGAAAGGCCAAATGTTATTCCTCCCCTCGAGGATTTAAAATCATTATATTAGTGTTAGGTGTATTCCTTTTCAGAATGGAGCAAGCGTATATAGAAAATTGAGATGATTTATTCCCTAAATAACATTCTTAGTTTTGAATGTTCTTTTCTTATTTTAACTTTTCACCTGAGCATCTATATAAAAAAATTACGATATTTTCAAAGATTGAAAGCTACATGGAGATCTTTCAAATCAACCTCACTTTTTAAAATTGTTAATATTGCGATAGATATTTCTGGTAACACAGTCATCTAAGGTTCCTTACTGTGGAGATAATAATTTTAAAAATATAATTAATATTAATGGTTTCTTGTCAAAACCTAGAATGTATAAAGTACACTCCTTGATAAGTTTTCTAATAAATTCAGAATACAATTTTTAAAGATTAAAATAGAGAATGAGAAAATTCTTACACTTTCTGGCAAGGTTTCAAATAAAGTGGATTTAAGTATTGAGTTCTATCAATAAGCAGAAAAGTTCACTGTTAATATTTAATTTTGAGTAGATCTTTGTAACAAGGTGCCGAGCACAAGTGGTCGAACTAATCTTTCTCCTTTGAGCACTGGGAGTACATGAGAACATGTACAGAAGTGGTGGCTTGTGTATTACATTGTTGAAAAAGGACAAAGCTGCCCAGAGAACTGTTATTGTAGTGTCATTCTATGGCAGGATGAAGTGGTTGGCTGCATATGTGAGCCAAAGGATTGGAGAAAAATGCTTTCCATCAGAAGCATTTGCAAGGAGAATGTAGTCCTGGAAACAACAGAGGAGGAGGCTTAGAAAATAGGTTGGCTTCTCTGAGCTGCGGTGCTTGTTTAGACCATACGTGAAATGATGGCCTTCCTTTGGTTCTAGTGTTTCAATTCTTTCTTTTAAACTAGTATGACACTTCAGGAGGATACTAGACAACTCCATTTGAGTTTCTTCTTGAATTAGAATAAAGCTGGAAGGTTAAGGATCACTGTAAGTGGGAGCAGTTCTGTTTAAAAATCAGTCTTTCAACTGATTGCAACAGAGTTGAAGTTGCTGAAGTTTTATGTGGTCCCAAGTGTCTGGGTACTAGCAGCTCCTAGTCCATTCCCTAAATTGCCTGCTGTGTAAATGCAGGATGTTTAGCAGACATCCTGAAATAGATAATTCATGATAGGTTAAAGATACCATGCCTACCAGGTTTCCAAGAAGGAGTTTCTGAGCATGAGTTGTAGATTGCCTCTAGAACACACTCAGGTGACTAGGGATGCAGTATGTTTTGGGTTTTCATTTACTGCAACAATACTGTGCTGGTTTAGATACTGCTTTTTCTGACATCTGGGAGTTGAGCAGGGATGCAGTTGACAGCAGAGTGGATGCTGATCCATAATCAGTGGACTTAAACCAAAAAGAATCCTGTTGAAATATGTCTGGTGTTTAGTTATTGCCTTTAATAAGAATAATTTTTATATAAATATGAAACTGTAGAAGTAAGAGCAACAAAACACAAGAAATAACCAGCTTAAGAGGGTAAAAACTTCCTCCTCTCTGTGTTCTCTCTAAGAACAAAAAGAAAGAGAATATCACAGAAAAATGAATGTAAGAGGTATGGAAATTCAGAGTGGAAAACGAAAATAGAGGTCCCTGAAAGATTTAAATAAACATGTGTGTGGTATACTGGACAGCACAAAAAGATGGTACATACATAGGATACTGTGTCAAGGGTTGTGGGCAGGTAGGGGCTCTTTTCAGAACCTGAAAAAGCAAAGGAGTGGAGGAGGTGGGTTTAGGAGTCAGTGGAGCTATTGAGAGTATTTTGTAATAAAACAGGAGTTTACAATAAGGGGTAGTGTGAATAAGTGAGGATGACTGAGTGAGAAGAAAGAATGACATTAGTAGTGTGGAAATAGTCAACTCTGCATTTTTATCCACACTAAGAATAGCTTTATGTAATTCATAGGAGGTGTTTGTTTTATTAATCCCATACAGAGTAATGCTGGTGGATCCTAAACAAGATCACTTCAGTCTGTATTGGAGTCTTCTTGCTATCTCAATAAAAATGAACTAAAACTTGAAAAATCCTTAAATACATGAGGTCATTTGGCTAGTGGCTATCTTCAGGCAAGAACCCTTTGCTGGAGTTCCCTAAGAGATGGCTTTTAAAAATACAAGCACTTCTGAAGAATGCAGATCCATAAGTTCCAAATGAAAAGAAAATGTTCCTGATGAGCCTGCTGTCATTTTATGGACTCTGCTGTTCATTCTCTTGCATTTGGATTATTTCCATGCCTTACACGTTAACTTTTGTTATTAAAAATCATAAAATAAATGCGCTCAATTTACTTTTGCAGCTATTATTGTGCTGCCAGAGAGAATATGATCCTTTCCTTAGTATCTGTATAAAAAACCCAAACCTGAGTGCAGAAGACTATATTCTTTTTGGTATGTGCTGAATGGTGGAAGCTCTCATTGAGCGTTACAGTCGTATTTAAATTTGTTGATGGAAGTATGGCCTTTCTTTTAAAAGGCAAGAGAAATATTTTTGAATTTAAAGCACTTCTGTGGGTTACAGAAGCATTTAATGAAACTGCAGGATTGCAAATGAAATGGAAAATTGGGGAATTTTAAGGTAGTTTCTGTACCTGGTTTACTGGGAGATGAAAGTATGGGGAAGGTCACCTGCCTGGGACTTCGGTTCTTTCCTGCCCTGTAATCCAGACTGCTGCTGCAGTTCACTTGTAAACAAGGTTTGTGAGCGAGGCCCTTGAGAAGAGAGTGGGACTCCTTCTGAGCTGTTGAATTTCCTTCTTCCTCCTGCAAGATGCACTGGGAAACCCATTGTAGGTAGAGATTCTTTTTCTGATAGAACCTATTGCTCACGCTGATTTAGGGAAGTTCAAGGCAAAATATAATTCCATAATTCTGGCCTGCCATTCATGAATACTCGAGGGAAATCTATTGATGACTTTTATTCTCACAGAATGATGGGAAAAATTACTTGGAAATTAATGGAGTTTTCAGTTCCATGACTACAGAGGTGAAATCTTTTTCTTGGATTTCAATCTTCTTTTTATAAGTTACATAAAATCACTTCAAATTGTGGTGCAAAATAAATAGTTTTCAGTAATAAATAAGCATAAATTGGTGCTTGCATCTTGTCTGGAAGCAATTGCAAAATATTTGGAATATTTGGATGCTTTATTTGGATAACAGTTGTCTTTTCCTTGTATGCCTGTAAGCAATATGGTAGTCTGAAAGTAATTTGAAATAGGATTTGCAATCCCATTGACATATTAGGAATTAGAACTTCCTGTTGCTAGAGGATCTTCTCAGGTTTCAGTCACTAGTGTCGTGGTTTTCAGTGGCCTCAAACTGCCACTACTATGGTCATATAAGTCTATAGTTTGTATCATTTAAATATTTAACCACCTTCATATAAAGATGCTTAGAATTTTTTCAACAAACACTTCCCTCTGATTTTTTTACTAGTAAAAAGTATTAAATTCGAAGGGAAATTCTTGCCTTTTTAGTTTTGGTCATTAGCCTTCTAGTGTTTTGTTGTCTTGGTATTTCTAATCAGTGCCTTGCATATTGCTGTGGCACTTGAAGTAAATGCCAGGTGATATATAATTTTTATGCGTTATAATGTTGATTTTATTTTTTCCCATTTGATTATATCAAATATGTCAGTAGGTACTAATGTACAAATTTGTAAATCACTAATGCAGAGTAAAGAACTGCATCGCCTTAGAATTGTGACAACATCTCAAATTTGCCTTTCTTGTGTGTGTTCTCCAAGATGTCAGTTTTCAGACAGCACAGTGCATGTGGAAGATGTTTATATTTACAAGAATACCTTCACTGTGCAGCATTTAGTTGGCTTTGTCATCTGTGTGGGAGCAAAACTACTGAAACTGAAGTGGTAATTTTTCTCCACTCTTTTATTCAGTTTCAAGCATTTGTACATCACACACAGACCTGTCATGGTGTCTCACTTGTGTGTTCACTACATAAGGGTAGAACCCTCTCTTTGTGCTTATTTCTGCACTCAGATTTGGATATACAGTTAAGGTTTATTTCTGTGACTTTTTTTTTTTTTTTTTTTTGGTGTGTGTAATATGACAGTAATGCAGGGCCTTGTGTAGAAATTGTAACGTAGAACTAAGGTATGTTTTTGAATGCAGAATTTCATGTTGTATTAAAAAGAAGGAATCGTTTTTGCTAGCCATTTTACACAACCACGGGATTGTTTTGAAGTAGAGATGTGGGTCCCTTTGAGTGACTTTGCACAGATTTCTTTATAACGTAAAAAACATTATCGTATGCGGGAAGTGAAAGGCAGGCGTTGTCTAATCCCGTGCTGTTCCACTCACTATTTATCAGATGTAAGGTTTTTTTTGTTACCCAGATTTTTGGTTACAAAAAGAAGCAACTAAGTTTGCAAACTGTTTGCAAGGCAATCAAAAATTTTTGAGGTTTGTCAGCATTAACTTTTGCTTGAATGGTTCTAAGTGGAAAAAATGTGTATCCCATAATTAAGAAAAATCAATAAGAGTAATACTTCTAATTCTTGCTGTTAAAGGTTTACTTTTAGTGAAGAAACCAGGTATCTTTCTTTTTTGATTTTACTCTCTTTATATGTACTTCATTCTGCCAAATTTTTCTTGAAATTAATTGCATAACTTAGATATAAACAGAAGGTAATTGTGAGCAGAATTCAGTGCAAGTCTTTGTTCATATTCATAAATCCATACTTTTCTGCTCCTGACTATTGCTTTGCCTTCTAAATTAGAAAATAGACTGAGGATTGTAATTTCAGAAATACATAATTTGGAGGGCATTTTTAAATCTTTTTCTCTTCATCAAAATATTTGGTAATGCTCTGAAAAGTTGGTCTTTTCTGAAAATCTACCTTATTTAATACCAGAATGAATTTTATGGCTTAAACTTAGTTTCACTCTTGCCTTTCCTGGCAAAACTGCAGTTCAAGCTCTATAATTTCCTCTTACCTTATAAATGGAAACTTCCTTTTTTTTTTTTTTTTTTTTGTGGCCTTTCTCACAATCCTCTTTTATCCAGTATGTATGGAATGATTCCTTGTCAGTATCTTGTTGCCCTGATAATATGCTGCCAACTTGAGCTCCCCCTTCATTTTTGTTCTTCTCCTACATAAAAATCAAACTTCTAATTTCTAAAGTACTCCAGTTCTATTCCCACCTATCTTCATGACCTGATTTCCTTCTCCTTAAGTCTGCTTCAACTACGTTATTTTTCAGTTCCACCTACTCTTTATTTCACTTGTAATAGCTTCTCAATTAAAACTCATTAAAAATCCTTTTTTATTCTTCACGTCCATGCTCAAATCCCACCTGTTCATTTTGATCTGCTGTATTGATGCATTTCTACTCATTTTAGGATGTACTTCACTTTTCTACTTAAACTCTCTGAAACAACAGTATAGTTTTCTGCCTTATTTGCCTGCTTTGTTAACTGACAAATGTGTTTGACTTCTAAAGTATTCTCATATTTCAGGTGGTGTAGTATGATTTCTTTAAGGAGAACCAAATCTGTTGGAAAAGTAGCTCTGTACCTATATAATTGGGGTTAAATGTGGATGAGGGGAGTATGGGTATATTGTTCAAAACAAAATGTCTTAAGTAACGTGTAAAAAAAAAAAAAAAAAAAAAAAGGCCCATTCAAAAAAACCCCACCACAAAACAAAGAAAAAATGCCAACAGTCTTCTTTGACTGTAAACCCAGGAAGATTAAAAACATACAGGTATATTTAATACCTCAGTTTTTCCTGATATGAGGAAGAGTTCTTAACTGGAATCTCTTTCCTCAGGCCAGAAATGGAAAATACCAATGAACAATTGATTACTTTTGTTCAGAAGAGTCTGTTACGTACTTGATGAGAGGGAGAAACATCTGTGCTATCTGACTTTTTTTCTGAGCTGGTTTCTCACATTATTTTGTTATAGTCTTTGCACAGCTTGTCCGTGCTTCTGTGAATACCAGTGGTATCCTCTAAGGGTGCTCCATGGTCTGAATGTGTGGGCTCAAAAGCATTACATTACCAAAAAAATACGAGGGGGAAGAACAGGCCAAGATTTTGTGTCTGTGTGTGTGTTGTTTTGTTGTGAGTTTGTTTGGGCTTTTTTTTGTGTGTGGTATTTGCTTATAATAAAGTGTTACTGTGTGCATAATTCTTCTGTTTTGAACACTTGATGCCTCAGTTTTGTTTGAACACCTCAAGAAAAATATACAGACCAGCTGAAGGAAAAATTCAGAAATGAGTGCACATCTAGAGAATGTGTCCTTTGAGGAAAAAAGCAGACATTTTTAGAGAAGAAAGAATACAGACAAAGATTGCCTGCCTGCCCACCCCCCCCCCCCCCAAGTGAGATATGCTAAAATTGTTTAGGAGAAAAAGGTAATTGGCACGAACTGAAGGAAGTAAGAATTACATTTGAACTGAGAGATACAGACCACAGAATAAGAGTGATGAAGACCTTGGAATGAACTGCTGAGGGAGGTAACTGGGGGTTTGTGCGGTTAGGTTAGATAAGTATCTGTAGGGGACTAGAGGATCAAGACCTGTGTTCTCTTTAGTCAAGTTAGAAAGTAAGAACGTGGATAACCTAGTGGAGCTGTCTCGCAAGCTGTCACCTGCAGCTCAGTTGCTCTTCTGTGGCACTTCATCACTTAGAAATATTTTCTTATAAAAATCAATCGACAAAACAAACGTGCACCCAGCAACCCAAAATGAACTTACTGCCATTTCATATTGGAGGGAATTGTTATAATTCTGAAAGTTTTATTTGTTTTCCACTAAAAACAGCCCTTCGGGCTATTCTGGATGAGGCTAAATCCAAAGAGGTGCCTTTACTATGTGAAAGATGGGCTGCTTTTGGAAGCATTCTTTCAAATTATTGCTTACTAAGAATAACGAGCCATAGTTTATTTTGCTGAAGTTGCCGCAGAAGTGCCAAGAGGTCTTTCATACCAGCAGTTGTGCTTCTGCACGTTGGAGTTTTATAAAGGCAGGGGGAAGTTAAAATTGAGCCTTGTCTAATAGACTATTGTTATGTAATAAATGTTAGTGCTGGGACACTTAAAAATCAACTCGTTGTGTCCTATTCTGAATAGTCTGCACATATAATGAATAATTTATGTAATAAGTGTTTCTAAATGGAGAAGGCCCAAATTGATATATATCCACTAAGCTGCCAATCTTCAGTTAGTTTGTTCTTGAATGTCCCTATGGATTTTTTGAAAGAGACCATTTTTTACATGTTTGTCTATAGGTATACTACCAAAATATATGCAAAATCTTTCATCCAGAGATCTTCCTCTCAACCTGAGTGGTATCTCTCTACAGGCTTTCATACTTATCTCGTGCAAGTGGAACACATCCAGAGGAAGAAAAGCAAGTAACTTTGGGCCAGAAGGAAGACCCAGGCCAGTCTAACCTCAGTCCATAGAACTGTTTATGGAGCAAATACTCCTGAAAGTAGTTTTTAAACATGTGAAGGACAAACAAGGTCATTGGGAACAGCCAGCTTAGATTTAAGAGGCAAATCATTGTGACCAGCCTCATTACTTTCTGTGAGAAGGTGACCAGTGCTACGGACAAGAGATGGGCAGAGGATGCTGTATACCTTGATTTTTAGCAGGGACTCCCAAGACCATATCCCACAGTGTCCTTATCATAAAATCAATGAGATAAGGAGTGGATAAGTGAAAAATAATGTGGTTGGAAGGTTGGCTGGGCTGCTGGGATGAAAGAATCAGTGGTGCAAAGTCCAGCTGGAAGCTGGCAAGTAGTGGTGTCTTTCAGGGATCAATATGGGGATCAGTGCTGTTAAATGTCTGTCTGATAGGACTGAGCATATTCTCAGCAGGTTTGTGAGCAACAGCAAATTGGGGGAAGCGGTCAATAATGCTGGAGGGCAGGGCTCATACTCAGAGGGCCCTGGACAGGCTGGAGAAATGCACTGGCAGGAGCCTCGTGAAGTTCAACAAAGGCAAGTCTGGATCTTGTATCCACAATCAAATAACCCCACGTGACGAGACAGGCTGGACACTAGCCAGGTACAAAGTGACTTCTGCAGAGAAGTACCTGGAGATCCCAACAGGCGAAAAGGTGAAAAAAACTCAGCAAAATGTCCTCACAGCACAGGTGGCCAAGCACATCCTGGTCTCTCTTAGCAGGAGTCTAGCCAGCAGGTCCAGGGGAGTGATCCATACCCTCTATTCAGCACCTCTGAGACTGTGTTTGGAGTGTTGGATCCAGTTTTGGGCTCCACAGTACAAGACAGACACTGACACACTGGAGCAAGTCCAGTGGAGGGCACTGAGCTACTGAGATGGCAGGAGCACATGAGGTACTGTGGGAGGTTAATGGAACGAGGTTTGGTTCAGGCTGGAGAAGGAAATATGCAGTGGAGAATGTTATTGCTGTCTACAGTTAATACATCAGAGGATTTGGAGAAGATTGAGCTAGGCCCTTCTCAGAGGTGCACAAGAAAAGGCTGAGAGTAAACATATACCAGACATAAGTTGGAACCTGGGAAATTAGTTCTGGGGGAGTTTGTTAGTTTGGTTTTAAACCATAAGCATGGTCAGGTAGTGGAAAAGATTGTCCGGAGAGGTTCTAGAGTCTCCTTTCTTGAAGATGTTCAAGACTAACCTCCCACTCAGGTTTCTGAGTGACCTGATCCAACTAGAGCTGCTAGAGTAAGAGGTGGGACTAGATATCTCCAGAGGTCCCTTCCAGCCCAAAGTATTCTGTGATTCTTTGCCGCTGCCATGCAGAGCCATACTTGCTGCGGAAGTGCGATCCTTCAGGCTTCCTATAAAGAGAGGCTCCCGTATGCAGGGAATTGGTTCACGAGGCGTCTGTGAAAAGCGAGGTTTTTGTGAGTTTTGTGACTCATGCTGCAATGCCAAACAAACAAACGAGGCAACAACCTGAGCAGCTTACTCTGATTCGTAACTAGTCTTAGAGAATTTGTGTGTACACAGGTTTAGAACCCAGCCCCTCAGGTTTGCTCCCTTGAGATGTCTCCCATCCTCATCTCATTCTGATGAGGCATCGATTTTATTGTCCGGTTGAGAGGCTCTGAGAGGTCAGGGAAGATAAAGGAGGATGGGAGAAGTACACAGGACGTTTACAGGAAGGGATTTGTGGCATTCCCTGTAGAATAAAAGTGGATAAAATCAGGCTCTGGCTAATGCTGCTGGCTTATAGATGCTATAGAATGTGTGAGGGGGGAAGTATGAAAGTACACCTCGGAGAACATCTACAGTTAAATAACCCTCCCACAGCCTCTTTCTTTTTTTCTTCCTTTAATTTATACCGAAGTGCTTACACAGGTTAGAATGTGTAAATAGTCTTTAGAGTGGAAACAAAGTAGAGATTTTTAAAGCTGTTTATTCTCTCTCCTTTGCCCTGTTCTATTTTGAAGTTTGACGTTAGCGTCTTTTTGAAAGGGAGCATATGGCATTTCTAATTAAGGCCTATGATTTTCTGACATATAACTGAATAATACATTCCAAATACTGTTAAGCCTTCCAGATGAAAGAATTTTCAGCACTGAAGCACTGGAGCTTTGCAATACATCTTCCTGGAGTACTTATGCTATGTAACACTGATCTCCTTAAGAGCTTCGAAGAATTTTGCATACAATACCTGTGCAGAGAGAAAAGAAGGGCTTTGTTTCTTCTGGCTGATGTTAGTATTCCTTGGCAGGCTCAGGTTTGGATCAGATAACAACTAGTGTGCTTTGGTCCTGAAAGTAGTCAGTGTAGCTTCATTTTTCAGTGTTTGATCTGGTTGGGGATTTGATTCCTCTTGATCAGATTTTGGTTTTGACTGTAAGATTCCTTTGTGTTTATTTTCACCGATAGCTGTTGTAGAGCCCATCAGTGTCCCCAAAATAATTCAAATCTCTCCTTTCACAATTTGGTGCCAAATTGTCGTCCTTTACCTTGAAGGTGTGAAGCCTTACTGAAATTCTAGTTTATGATAGATTTCTGGTGTGAGCCAGGTTTCTTGAGATTCTTAGTGAGTATCAGTATTTATTAGTATGTCCCTTGTGTCTCTGAATGGCCGATGTAGTCAATCTAGAGAAGGCTTCCTCAACTCCCCCCCCCTTTCTTCCCTTGCTTCCATTGAAAGCAGAGGGGCTGCATTTATAGTTGATCTCTTTGATCTGGTTAAGCAAATCAGGAGAGGAGAGAATTAAAAAAACATAATGCATTTAATTGCTTTGACTTAACTTTTTTTAGCTATTAGCAGGCCTGGATGGTAAGTGAGGAGTTTTGCCTTTGCAATATTTTTTGGTAATTTTAAAATGAAAGTTGATTCTTTGAATGCATTTCTTCCATTGGAACTTAATGGGTTCCTTTGGTTACTGGGAAATGTCTCATAGTGATACCAAATGGTAGTTAAAACAATATGTTTGGGGGTTTTTAGATCTTCACATTTCCATCTTTAGAGCTAGTGAATGTATGTGAAAGATTGGGAAACCTTCAAATCAACTTTCTTGTAGATTTATGATGAGTATGGGTGTTTGTTTTGTTTGAATTTTAAGGGGAAGTATTTAAATGCAGGTTGGTTTTGTATTTTGGGGCCTGTAACACTGTACAAAGATATCGCTAATTAAATGTTCAGTTTGAAATACAAAGAGATTTCTAACACACTTCTCTCTTAAGGTAGCACTTTTGCCTTTAATTGTCCTTGAAATGCAGTATGGGCTATCTTTGTCCTCACAGTTCGTTGTCACATTCAAGCACTGATCATATTTTTATTACTGACTTGTATTTGAAAATTGCTGAGACTATAAATTAGAAATGGGTAATTGAAGTGAGAATGACAAGGATGAAAGCTTAAGAGGATAATTGTACAAGTACCAAAGGGCCTCTCTTGTCTGAACTACTCCTGTTGTCTGCATAAAGGTGGAGGTGAAGTATTTAATGTACCTGAGGAATTCAAAATGTAAAGGAATTAAAGATAGGTCAGCAACCAGATGTGTCTGAGCTGTGGTGAAGAGAGTATCTAAGGGATTTTGGGAGCAGTTGTAGCTTTGGGTCTCCTTTTTTGTTTTGTTTTAGCTTCTTGAGACTGTTCAGCTTGTAGGAAAGAGCAACCTTGGAGACCCTCTGACATCTGAGTGTCCATAGCCTCATAGGCCTTTGAGGATAATGGGGCTGTTGCAGTGTCCTCTTTTAGGTCCCACATAATAGAGGTGCAGAGAATTGGAGCCCTGTCAAAGTTTGGTGGTGTTGAAATAGTACTCATGGTTAATTTTTAGCAGTATTTTATTCAGATAAAATTGGGAAAAATCCAAATAACTGCAAAACCATGTTCACATGAGGAGCTGCTTTAGAGAGTCAGGTTTCTCAGTTTGCTGAGGACACCTGCATAGGTGAGACACTTGGAAATTGTTTGGTTACTTGGATTATTGGTTATTTCAGCAGACTATCCCCAGGGTCACAGTATCCTTCTGGTTTTCTGTATTAGTCATATAATGACACATATCCCTCTATAAGTTTTATCCTTAATACTTATGAAGTTTCTTTTCCATTTGAGGCCGCCTTTTTCTGTTCCATGCAATATGACCTTTCACGTCACACTGTTGTTTTTGCTGCTCATCCGTGAACTTGTTTCAGTAAAAAAAAAAAAAAAAAAAAAGAAAGTTATTTCATGGCTCTGAGTAGGCTTCTTGAGATCAGAGTACCACATGTGAGCAGAGTGGCACGTAAAAGGATGCAGCATAATGAACTAGCATTATGTGCTCCGCTTTAAAAGCGAATTCTCTTTGGGAGGTCTGGAGTAGATGTGACTTTTAGATAATAACTGCATAGTGAAATTTCTTTACATGAACAGCTGACAGCCTTGAATCTCTTCTCACATAAAGCTTTTCTAGATCACAGCCCTTTTTCCTGTAACAGTGCTGTGAATTATTTCCTAGTCTTGTTCTTTTAAACTTTACAGTATCTTTATTAATACACTAGTTTTGTCAAGTCTGCTAAACATTCTTTACGGTTCCACTAATATTTTTCTATGTCTTTTTGTGGTTTTAAAACCAATACGTGAGAAGAATTTGTCCAAGACCTATATGTATGCATCTTTAATGTCTGTTCTCTTTGGTAAATCTGTGCATGCTTTTGTTTTGTCTTTTTTTTTTTTTTTTTTTTTTTTTTTTTTTTTTTTTTGTCTTTTTTTTTTTTCTTTTTGCAGAGAGTGATAATGAACTCTCCAGTGGCACTGGTGATGTGTCAAAGGATTGTCCTGAGAAGATTTTGTATTCCTGGGGAGAATTACTGGGGAGATGGTAATGCTTCATTTCTTTAATTTAGCTGTTTAAGTACTAACCTTTTCTTTATTTAATGAGTCTGTATGCTCTTGAGCAGGAGGTTGGAAATTCTTCAGTCTGCACGGTTTACAGAATAAAGTACAAAACACATTGAATTGTGTTTTTTAAACCTAGTTTAAAAGGGACTAGTACATCGTCCTATTTTAACCTGACATTACTTTATGAATCTCTCCCACAGCATCTGCAAGTCTTGTTGCAGTCAGTGTTTGAGAATATGTCTGTGCATGCTCATGATGCAGGTTTGAGTCTTCAGATGCAGAACTTTCTGGCCGTCCTCTGCTCCTTGGGGCTGGATGTTAAGCTCTCCTAAAACTCAATGCCTTTTAGTGCTAAGATAGAAAAGACAGAGCAGCTCTGGTCTGTTCTATCTAGTTGACATACATTTAATTGTCTGATTTCTTTAGAAGAACTTTTTTTTTTTTTTTTTCTTTCTCCCCCAAACATTCTCCCTGTAAGCATTTGAAAAAGAATTCTAGAAAGACTGTGATCCTCACTGAAACCATTTCGGCTGGAGAGTAAAATGAAGATCTGTAAGCCTAGAGGATGTTCTCAACAGTGTTATTTCTGTGGTTTAATTAAGTGCTTCAGTAGCAGATACTTTGCCAAGACAGGAAAAAGTCTGTGTATTTGCTACCTCTGAGAGACCTTATACTATTAGCAAATGCCAGAAGCAGTTACTTGGTTTTCCTTTTGTAAGTAATAGCTCCTGCTGCCTGAGACAAAAATAATCAGAGGCCCTTAATCTGGAATTGGCAAAGTTTCCTTTTCCTTACTCCATAGAGCTGAAAAAGTTTTAAGTATTTGGGCAATTCCTCCCTTAATTTGGCCACTTTGTAGTTTTGTAGAAACACCACCTCTTGCTGCTGACCTCAGCTTTAATAGAGATCCTGTGCAAAGGTTACTAAATGAGACATCCCATGATTTTACTGAGCTTAACAGCACCCTTCCATCATGCTTGTTTTTAATTCTTTTGTCATCCAAGTTTCTGGCCATAATGAGGGAGCCTTTTTGGAAGGCATGAATATTTAATGGATTGATTGTATAAATATTCTGGCTATAGACCCTCTGAATGATAAAAAGAAAATGCTGAGGAAAAGAATGGAAGCCAATTGATCCCTATCGACAAATGTGTTTTCCTCACCTGAAAAGGTGATCTGCTCTGGAGCTGTTCAGAACTTTCCAAAGCCTGTTCGAAAGGACATCCCAAGAGAGAATTTATAAATTGATTGCAGGTTTAGATCTGGAGCACCAAGGCTAATGAGGAAGGCCCTTCTGAGTCCTTAAGGAGATGTGTGGCAGGTTTGTTTCAATATGCATTGCATTTATATTTGAAGATGCTACTTCTAATTATTACTATTTTTTTTTTGAATTACCTTTTTTGTTGATTATTTTAGTTAATTTTTGACAATGATGTGCACTCCTGTGGATAAACATTTACTAAAGAGCTAGTCACAGATCATTCTCTCAAATTTCACTTAATCATCTACTTCTTCAAGTCACTCAATACCTTTAAGACTGCTCTGAAATACTAACAGAATTTACACACTTATCTCAGAGAATTGTTCAGTAGTTAAAACACCTTACTTAAAATGGGATGAGAAACACGAGATCCCAGCCAGCTTGAAGACTTGCAGTAGCCAAACTTTTTTTTTAGAGTGTCTCAAGCAATATTAACCTTTGGAGATAAAATTCAAGTATTTTATACACTTGAATTTTGAATAGTGTTATGTTACATTTTAAGAACAAAACTTGGAAAGAGTAACAGATGAAAAATGTTAACAATTTGAAAAGTAAAAATAGATTGAAATAAGATCTAGTGTGTTGAAAACGGCAGCATATGCTAGTGGAATATCTGTGCACTGGCAAAAAAAAGTAAATAAACAAAAATTAACATTTGCATTTGGAGAACTGGTGTGCTGATTTGTCTCAGATGAATAATTTCTTACACTTTAATTGCTTCTTGTCATTTCATTAAAATGTCACCATAACCTAACAGACTGACTCAGCAGAAACATTCCTCCAAGTGTCTCCTTCAAACATATAAACAGCAATAAGATAACTTACCAAAAAGATATAATGAACTGTTGGAAAGTAATGGGATATCTTTTAATTTATTTCACTATTTACTACATTCGTCAGCATTAAAGTTGTTCTTGCAAACCAAGCTAGTTTAGCTGAGTACTTAACCATTTCTGATGTATTTTTGTTTTAAAAAGTAGTAATGATCAATAGCAGCCTTTGATAAGAAATACCTGTTTGTCAAGGTGGAGCATAGTCTGCTCATTGCTGTTCTGTATCCTTGCTCTTTGATGTTTTAAAATCATGTCTTTGAATTTTGTGCAGGAGGATTACAGCACTCTGTATCAAATTAAAGATGTCATCATCCATGAATGACCCATTTTTCCCCCTACATGCCAAAGGATAAGACTAGAATAAAACAAGCTTTTCCTCTTAGGCTTGTTTCTATTACAGTCTGGCCAAGCAGGTTATCAGGAAGTGTTTCGGAGTGTAAAGTGCCTGGGCCTCTACTCAAAGGAGGGAAAAATGCACATTTGTTGATTATCATAGAATATGCATCAAGGATTATCAACAAGTTGTTTCCCAAACAGACATTCAGAAACCGAGAAGTTACCTATGAAAGTTACAGAGTTATGCTTTACTGCATCAACTAATGTTGCTGAAGTATTACCTCTGCCATAAAAGTACCTAAATAAACGACAGATCCAGTACAGTCTGGTGTACTGTAGCAAGCTCAAATCTCAATTATGAATAAGTTCAGTAGTAAGGATAATATTAGAGCATGGAATGTGCATTTCTTACCATAAGCTCCTTGAGTTGTTTCCTTGCTGTCACTGAAAAATTCCCTTTTGGGTTTTTATTGGAATGTACCTTTTTAGGTATTCATTTTATTTTATCTGCTTGCCGAGGCCTCGGAGAAGGCTGCCTGTGTTTCTGATACAACACATGTGACCAAATCCATGTAATAACCAAACTAATCTGATTTGAAGTGTGCTATGAATGCTTCATTTTCACACAACTTGAGCTTTAAATTTCTGGTGTATTTTATTTAATTACTCCTGAATGTACATTTCATCATTTTGTAACTGCTTAGTGTGTCTAGTCCTTTTAATTTTGCTGTGAGTCTTGTTTTGTCATTCTAGCTTTTTCCCATCACAAGACCATTAGTCTAATGTGACTTGCTACAAAATGTACTAAAAAAGAGAAAAGGGACTAGTTGGGTTTTAATTTGGCGAACTGAATGATAAAGTTTGAAATTACTTGTTTTTCACCACAGATTTAAAATAATTCTTGTGATTAAATGAATAAGGACATTATATAATCACACCTTTAATTCTTAAGTCATTTGGGAAAATGGGGATGTCATCCTTGGAGTATAGGAAAAAAATATTTATTTAGAGCACCTTTTAAATTTAAACAGTATTGGTTCACATCTTAATGACCTGTTTCAAAGAGTGAGTACTGTAAACATTTACTTAAAATCGAGGGTCAAATTGCAGGTTATTGAATTTAATCACAGCATGCTAGCATTTGGCTAAACTGCCACTCTCGCTGTTCTCCTGCCAGTAGAGTTGAAAAACATAACAATGGTCAAAAGAACAACAGAGCAAAGCACTTCCTGCATTAGAAAGAGTAAAGAGTCGATACACAGTCTTCCTGCTGCATTGCTATGAAATTGCCATAATAAGTCAAAGCAAGGTTTAATCTAGATCAGTAAACACTATTATCTCAGAAGGGATTTTTAAACACCTGTGACTGAAAACTCTGCCGTATTCTGCATGTGCATTGATTTTATCCTAAAGGTATGGGCTCAGTGACTGGATTATTTATGAAAAGCACATTTTTAGCATTCATCCTGTCTGAATACGGTCTTTTCAGAGTCCTAACTTTTGTAGGATTAATTGTGCACTGTTGCAAAATAAAAACTCAACCTGCAGATGTCTTCCCACATCTCTTGATATGTGTACAAACAGATAGTAAAGCACCAGCTAAAACTAACAGACAGATTTATTTGGAATAGTGGGATTTTACCAAGGTGTGTGCAACTGTTACTGCTTTGTGGGATTTGCAGCGCACTCTTGGTGTGAAGTGCAAAATTGGAGCTCATGCTAGTACTCTTAAAACTGGCTTTTCTTTTTCTCCAAAATTGATTTCACTATGCAGCTTAACTTTATTTTTAATTTCTTTTTTTGTAACTTAAGCTAAACATATATGTTGAACAAATATTTAGATTGAATTGTCTGCACAGATGGCATAATTTTCTCTTTTCAATTCAAATTGTTCTTTATTAGCCAGTTTAGTTCAATTTCTGCAATTGTTCATTGTTTTAATTTTCATTAATTTCTCTATACCTAGAGAATTTGGATATCCTTGCATTTTGCCACTGGTTCTTACTGTAAATCCTTGCAGAACATTTGCTTTCCATCTGACAAACACTTATTAGTGTAATGAGTGGAAGAAAAGTTTATGTTGCCAGACTCTTTACTTTTCAGAATAACATTGGAAAGTTTAAAAATGTTATTTTTTCATTTATAATCTTAATTTCTGCTGCTGTGGTTGAAGTATAATAGGCAAATGATTGTCTGTTTCTCAGGCACAATAATCTTGTTGTGAGACCGAACGGATTATCTACCCTGGTGAAAAGTGGTGTGCCAGAAGCACTAAGGGCAGAGGTTTGGCAGTTGCTGGCAGGATGCCATGACAACCAGGCGATGCTGGATAAATACAGAGTTCTCATCACAATGGTAAGTGATTCCCAACACACACACACCCTACCTTTGGTTAAATTCTGCTGAGATGCAGTTTTATTCAGTGGCCAAGTAGTAAGAGTGAAACAGTTTGACTTGTTAGAAGCAACTGAAATTGTTTACGTGACTTTACCTCCTGCCATGGGTACCTGCTGAATGGCATTAACAATAGAAATTGCTGACCTATATCTGCAGTAATGCTTGACATTTAGCTTTCTATTCCCTTGCTGTGATGATAATAAGCCCATCAGCTTGTTGTTCAGGTGTTTGGTGGGTTTTGTTTTTTTGTAAACTCAAATTTGTCACTTTGTTTTTTCAGCAGTTCTTTGTATGCCTTAATTGTCTAGGTTTTAACTAAAAAAAAAAAAAAAAACCACCCCAAAACAAACAAACAAAAAAACAAAACAAAACCAACCAAACAAACAAAAAAACCCACAAACACAAAACCAAAAACCAAATCAAAATGAAACAAAACCTCACAAAGTTAGGTATTTCTTGTTTTGTTGTTTATTCTAAACAAGAATGTTAAAAACATTGTTACCTAGCAGGAAACCAGTCTCCTTGCTGTATGGGTGATTTGAGAGGAGAATCCTTTGGGGAATCTCTTCCTGTTCGGTATCCTAATGTCATTGGTGTACTCAGCAAACATCGTAAGAAGTTGTCTACATGAATATTCCAGCTGTGACTGAAAAATTGAGAGCTACTGTGTTGTAGTAGCAAAAGCTCTTTGTGGTGTTGGGAGGTAGGCTCGCCAGCTGGGGTTCTAAAATTCTTGCTGCTGCAGGGTAGTTAGGCTCTCGGAGAAAAGTGGCAATCTGAAAAATGGTCATCGCTGCAGAAATGGATGAAGATAATTTTGTATGTTGCTCACAGAAAGTGTTAGATTCTTTTTTTTTAATCTAGAGAATGAATCATCTGTCTGTACAAAACTTCTTGGGTAGACTTTGTTAGTAAAAGTTGCCTTTCATAGTGTTGTATCTTTTTAATACTCGTCCTCTTAATTTGACCTACCCACTATGTTTGTAAAGTTTAAAAGCATCCTCAAAGTGAGAGCTGTCCTCATGGCTTCTATTTCCTTTACCACTAAAGAAGGATGTTTTGATAGTGTAATTTTTCTTTTTGACGTTGTCATTGGGTTCTGTTTTCCTTAGAAACCATTCACAGGACATCTGTCAGCTGTATGTTGCATCAAAACCACCTCCATTATTTTGCTATTGCTTTCCAAAAGCGGGGAAGATGTTTGTTTCATAGCGGAGGAGGGAGTGGAAAACTTCTAAAATGCAAGCCTTAGCTTGACGCTAGGGCCTCGTGCCTTAAAAATACCTTGCTCCACTTGGCCTTTTCACGATAGAAATACTTCAGTGACGTGTATTTTGGGGAGATGATATTGCATATGGTATATAATATGAAATACTATACTGCTTATGGATTAGAAAATTAAATCATATTCTGAACTGAAATGTTTATGCAAACTCAGTTTTATTTTCCTGCACTGTTATTCTGAAATCCCAAAATTTCTTCTGTAGTCTGTCTGTAACTGTTGGTGATCACATAGTTTGGCATACATGGCAGGAAAGGCTTCATGAAAAGAAGTGAGAGGGAGAGAGTCCAAGCCAAACCAAAGCTAAGGCCCATTTTTAGGAATAGTTAATATGGAGTGCTCAAAAAAAACTTGTCAGCTAATTTTTTTTAAAATGAATTATTACCTGATTTTTATGTCTGTGAGCAGAACTTCTTTCAGTTTCATTTTGGTGTCTTGATAATGTGAATTAGTTTTTTTTTTTAGAGGAGGCATGTATATATTCTCCAAATCCTCCTAAAAGCTTTGTTGTAGTATTATCTTATGTCTGTTAATAATATGCACATTAAACTTCAGAGTTATTTAATGATTGTTCATTTACTTCTCTTGTATGAAAAAGCAAAACTGATTTCCCTTTGCCGCGTTGTGTGCTACTGTCCCAATATACCAACAACATGTACTTGACTTTTTCCATAATTATTTATTCCCATTAAATACATAACTTTAGTTTGGATTCTTTCCAATTACACATAACATTTGCACCCATTCCTTGTCTCTTTGTATTTTGGTCATTCTGTGTAACTGTTCTCTCTTGGGTTCACTTCTGGAAGCTGGATGTTTTTGTGGGTGTCTTGATCACTTCAGTAATATTCAGTAAGCATTGTGCGTTCCTGAGCGAATTTCTGTAACATCCCCAGGTGGTTAGAGATGGCAGTGTTCTGCACTTGCAGTCTTGAGAACAAAGTGTGCTGAGATACAAGAAGCAGGAGGTGGTAATAAGATCTGCAAACTTGACCTACCACATACATACCTCCTCATACAACTGCCCCTGGTACAGCTCTCTCCCTTAGACAGCTCCCTGTTGCTTGGGGACATGGTTCAGTGGTGACCTGGCAGTGCTGGTTTAACTGTTGGACTTGATCCTAAAGGTCTCTTCCAACCTAAATGATACTATGATTCTGCTGCCTAATTCCCTTGAACCTTTCATAACACTGTCTATGCTGCTCTATCTCTTGAAACCTGTCATTTTATTATTGTAGCTTAGAAGGTGAGTCTGGTAGCTGGAGTTACTAGTGCTGAACGTACTATACCTAATTTCTGGCTGCCTCTTCTGGGAAACAGAGGTAAATATGTTGAAAACTGGAGCTTTGAAACTACTACTGTGTTGCTGGTTAACTCCTGTTTGAAACTGTGCTTGCTAGTGGAGGAGGAGAATTGTATTCTCTGTGGGCCAAAAATGTGTTCCTGTGGGCCAAAAATGTGTTCCTCGGGATGAACTGAATGATAGCAGCCACTTGACATTTTAATTTACTTTAAAGTCTGTGGTATACACACATTTGTTGTCCTACTCCAGTTGCGTGCAGTTTGGGCTGGTGTGTTGGATTGGCCAGCTCTTACATCAGTGAGCAGCTCTGGTATGCACGTTACTCTGTCTGTATCCATCTGTATGCAGAGCTCTGAAATCTGCTGCAGTATTTTTCAGTTAGAGGAGTGTTTTGTTCAATGTGTTCTGCAGCAGAGAGTAATTTGGGGCTTGATTTAGTGCTCCAGCTCAGCACAGAAAGCAAAATAAAATCTCTGGCTTATTTAGAAAAATCAATGCCATACTTATTTTCTCCAGAAGGCATGTCCTCTAGTCCTCTGCACTGGAGGTCAGCAGTCTGTCAACAGTGATCTAGTGAACTGTGTTTCTTTTCCCATATCAGAGCATTCACATGCTTGATGCATTTCCCATCTCTAGGTGAGTTTGGAATTCCAGGAGGAAAGGGAGAAAGAAATCCTTCTGCCCTCACCAACACTTTCTTACTGACAGGCGCTGTCTTGCTATATCTTATGTCTCCTGCTGTGTTCCAGCTTGGTGATTACCATGAGCATCTCAGAAATTTTGACTGAAGCACAATAGTAGGTCTTGCATACAATTTTAGAGAGTAGGAGTTGTGATTTGGCAGCTGCTTTGTTTCTGACATATATGTAAATCTGTACTGTATGACAATCAAAATGTGCCTTAGGTACCTTCCTGGCATGTGCGCCATAGGCTTTTGACCCTGCTGCATGTGGCACAACACAGGAGGGGGAAAGTAAAACGTATATCAGCAGAGATAAATATGTACTTATTTTTATTTTAAAGAAAATACAGAGGCAACTCAGAGTCAGAAAATCTGCTTATGTGATGCTAATGAAGGGGTAACACTGGTACTCATATATAGAGCTTTTTGAAAGGTGTGTCAGATCTGTTTGTTAAAAGAATATGAGTAGAAGACCATGCACAAGCTAGGGGCACTTTGTTGATAGGGTTTTTTCTCCTGCCTTCTTGACATTATTTTATGCTCACCTTCCCTGGTTCCTCTCAAGAGACTCAGAGGAATTCTTCCATGATGAGATGTATTTTGAGCTCCCATAAGGTGCCTGGTGACAAGCCACAATTTACCCCATTCACAATTGAGGTGACTGGTGATAGTCTTCAGTGATAATTATACTCCACCTTCCCGCACTCCCTCGCTTTCAGACCAGGTGGTCAGGCACTGTCGATCTGTAAATCATCAGAAATCTGCTGGTGCTTGAGGGCAGTAATAAAGCAACTTACTGCTGAACACTTGTTGCATTTGAATTGGGACACACATTTTATTTGTTACCATTTAGGCTGAATATTATTAACCTTTTGCTTTTCTGTTTTAGACTGTTTCCTTAGTGTGTGTGTTAGCACCGATGAATTTGTAGGGCAAGACTTCTTTCCAGTATCATGGACTGGGTGCCTGTTTTGTAGTATTGTTACTGGTTACTCTTGGCATTACCTACCCTCAAGTCCTTTTTCCTGAGTTAGAAAGTGACACGTCAGGGTTCTGTGTAGTTTAAGTAAAATAACAAAGCAGAAAAAGAAGGCAGTCATTCACATTCTGTAGTTCAAAAACTTTTGAAAGAACCATTTTAAGGTAGAATTTATGATTGTTAAATATATTTTTAATAAGAGACTTTCAGTTTGCAGTCTGATTTCCATGAAGGAAAGAGCTGTGTGTATAAAGTGCATCTGACAGCATCTATAGACTCTAGTATAAGGAAACAAAATTTTTTTTTTTTTTTTTTTTTTTTTAAAAAGTAGAAAAAGAGGAAAATAAACAGTATTTAAGAAAAAATAGGGAAAGGTATTATTTTAGTACTCAAAAATTAAAAAAATTTTTCA